>BMAO01026925.1:0-86697 GCA_019973975.1 Trichonephila clavata | reverse complement strand
GTCGTCCGCGTCACTTGACCATGGTTCAAAATTACGCGGACCGTCCACAAAAGCCCTCGTGTAGCTGAACAGTGGGACGTTAATATTCACTCACTCACATGAAATAACAAAACAAACATATTTATTGAATTTTAAAAAAGGCAGCTTTTAACACAAATTGTGAAAAAGATATATGCATACTTTATTCTATATTGTTGACAAAATATTTTTATCCAAATCGGATATTAATCAAATAATATAATAATGGCACTCATCTATCACAAATGATATTAGAAACTGCAACAGCATCGATTGCCACTAATATTTAGGGAAGCTGCCCCAGAATGGCTGAACAATAATTGGCTATTGACAAAATTATTTTTCGAGTATATTCTGTACCAAATTTGGATAATTTCTCTATCAGCTGGTTAATTCATCCAGGCTTTCTGTTCAACTCGTTGCGATTCACCTAGTTGCAAAATTTTCAATCGAATTTAAATCAATTATCTAACCAAGTTATTACAAGGTAAGGATGTCACGGTCCAACAGTAATTTGTTTACCTATGAATATGGAAAACAAACACGAAGAATACTTCTTCGAGTTATTTCTAGGTATCGAACGATATCCTATGATGCTGTGTTTGCTATCTCGGGCTTTCCACCTATTGTCATCTTTATAATCAGAAATAATGAATTCAAGAATGCAATAAAGAACTGTACCAATAAGAGTCTAGATGGTACCCTGCGCGATTTTCTGCTCTCCCTCATCCTTCTGAACGATTTCCCCTTAAATTTTGTTAATTACCGTAAAAATATTGAAGACAACTTTCCCGTTGTCTGCTTTACAGATGGTAGCAAAATTAACAATAAGGTTGGCCTTGCATTTGTTATTTTCCAAGATTTTATTGAAATTGAAACTCGCCAATTTAGAATAAGAGATGAATGTAGGTGTTTCAGGCTGAATTACTTTGCATAGCTCAAGCAGTCTCATGGATCTGTAAAAACGAAAACCTTTCATCGGATTTTTTAATTTGTAGCGATTCTCTTTCATCTTTACATGCTTTAAATAACATTGATTCTCAAAATCAACTGATTGTTAAAACGTAAATTGATCTCAATTTTCTTCGAAGCCCAGAGGTGTAAAAGTTTCCTTTTCTTTTGTTCGAGGTCATACGGGAATCTATGGCAATGAACGTGCAGACTGGCTTGCAAAAGAAGCTACAAAATTAAGTTTTTTGATTCCTATGAGCATTCCGAAATCATATTATAAAAATATTTTTAAGGAAAAAATTATTTCTGAGTGGAATAAATTATATTAAATATCAAATAATGCGCTCTTCACCAAGGAATTTATTCCTTCTATTCGGAGACGTTTTAAAGGCTAAACACTTTCAACCTAATTTTATACTTACCCAGTTTCTAATTGGTCATGGAAACTTTAAAGCCTATTTGAAACGCTTTAATTTGTAGCCTACTGACCAGTGTTCTTGCTCCAGTGACTCAGTCCAGGATGTTAAGCATCTAAATTTGCTTGTGCTAAATTCTCTTCCGAAAGACTTACTCTCATGAATTGCCTACAAAAGAACAATATAGCGTGGCCTCCTCCTTTCTCTGCCTTTGTTCAGAGCAAGTCTTCTTTTACATCGTTTTGTGCATATATTAATAGCATTTTTTCTCGTATTGTTTAGATTATAATTTAATTTTTTTAATTTTTTAACAAAAAAAAATTTTTTTTTTTACTATTTTATTATTTTTTGTGTGTTTGCTAACAATTACTGTGTACGTATGTATCTCTGGGTTTTTTTGAAATTGCGTATATATATATATATCGTGTGTATATTCTTAAGTATTTGTGTGTATGCATGCTTTTACTCATTTGTCTTTTGAAAATCTTATTCTGATCACACATGTGCTTCCAAACCTTCACCATTGTATAATTTTAATTACTGAATGTCTCCGTTTTTGCATGTGAGCAATGTTGTATTTTGTTCTGTGTTTATTGTATTTGCATCCCGTCTTGTTTCTTTTTACCTTTCGATTTCCCATTTGTGCTTGTATCCCTGAACTTAAAACTTTCTACCACTATTGATCGAGTATTGACTTACGTTTGTAAACCTTGTGTTATACTTGTTGGCACACAAGGAGTCTACCTAGAGTCTCAAAAAAAAAAACATAATTAATAAAATATGCATTGTATCTTACATGGATTGTTCATGAAGATTGTAATAACCCTGCTACCCGTCTACCCTGTGATCCAGCTAAAGATGTGGAAGGAAGTGAAAGATTATTCGACATGATAAATTCCAATTATTTTATTTAGCACTTTAATCTAATCAAACACAATTCAATGGAACACTATAAACAGAATGTTACAATCAGTCAACAGAGGGGAGGGACGAGAGTCGTGATTGAGGGAGAATACATTTAATAAACCACTTTATAATAACAGTTTTTCTACCTCAATATTACTTTACACGATAGATATATAATTGGCCGTTTAACCACTTTAATACTTTAATTATCAAACGTAATATGAAGGAGACAATATCTGAATTGTAAGCAGTCTTCTAATTAAGGTTTAATTTAGCGATATTAACTCTTCCTGTCTTTAATCTCTCACAAGGTCTTTCTAACCATTTAAGGTATCTTCACCTTGCATCTCTCTTGTCATCTTTAGTTTACTAAATTTCTAACCTTCCAACTATCTATTTTTTTCACTTCTAACTCAATAACCCCTCTTTTAACTCACGAACTAGAGCTATATATAATAAACTTAATTTGCATATCACGCCTTCCTTTTAGGAGAAGATTGATTATTTTTAATAGCCCGAATGAATTCCCAAGAGGATTATTGGTATGAGGAAGTGTATAGATCCGTCACAAGATGATACCGCTTTGATTCTATGGCAGGGCTTTGAAGCATCCTGGAAATTACACTGAGAGATATATCCGTAGTTTTCTTTAACAAAATTTAGAGTTCCTTCTAAAGAATGTTTTTATGTAGATATTTTGGCATTCGAATTTGAGCGTACACATTTGTACAAAAAACACCCTAAGACCATTTGAGAAATTGGATGTTCCACCCTAGATACAACACAGTCAGTCCTAAATTCTTTATTAGCTCTATGGCAGACTATCTATTGACCATCCAGACCACTAAGATTTAACCATGATTCATTTGAGAATATTTTCCATAGCTCGGAAGTCCATTTCTCTCATTGATTGGTCAACTTTATACGATTTGTTTTCCCTTTGTGCATTAACTTCTTTCACGGGCGGCGTCTTAGGAGTCATTTACAAATCATGTGTCTGCGATGGCCGTGGTAGCCTAGACGTCAAGGTAGTGGACTCGTAGCTGGCAGGAAGTCTTAAGACCCTCGGCCCTTGCTCAAAAGTAGGCCGCCCTGGAGCCCCTTCACAAATGTAGGTCCCTCCTATAACCCTTAAAAGCAGACAGTACACAGCATACATTGTCAAATGCTCGTACAAAAAGCAACCCAAACAAATAATAACATAATTTATAATCGCACAAAACGGCTCGACTGACTCCACCTTATGACTGAGTGAGTAATGGTGGTGTATAATGGCAGGCATAGGCTTGCAAGTGGACGATCACATGTAGTCCATATCGTCCGAAATACTCAGTTTTTTGTAAAATACAACGGAAATAACATTTGACCGTTGTTGAAATTATTCGAATTATGATCCGAGTAGAGAACGAAATGAGGCCCCCCCCCCAATGCGGCCGATGCCCTGGGCTCGTGCCCAGTTGGCCCATGCCTTAAGACATCTGTGGTGGCTGGCATGTCATGAATTCGTGCCTAGTCCGGTGAATACCCGCCATGCAAAGGAGGTCGACGCACGTTAAATAAGTCAAAGGTCAAACGTCCTCCCATTGGTGTAATATGGAAGTTAGGAGAGGAGTTTCCAGTTCAGGTGCCATCCTTATCACTTGACCATGGTTCAAATTACAAGGTCCATCGCCAATAGCCTCGTGCAGCTTTGTAGTGTGACGTAAATATATATATAACTATCATTCTCTCAAATATCTGCGAGCAGTACTACTACTACTCAAGTTCATTATGCACTCTTCCATGCGGCCCTGAGATCTGCTGATGCTGGTTTTCTGAGTGATAGACGATAAAAAGACTGCTCTTGTGCTGCAGAAGATTTTTCTCGATGTCGCCTTCCAGACTTCCGTTTAGTGAGCCAGTTTTAAGAATTTTTGTCTAAAAACATGACACGTTGGATTGATTACAGCAGATTTCTTCGGATATCATCTAAGTAAAAATACTTCGGCTGATAGTGCCAACATAACGTTTCTTAACTAGGAATTAGCTACACAAAATAAACCATCACCCAAGACGTACAATTGAGAACCATTTCACTCCGTGACATTTTTTACAGAATTACCTGTCTGCTGCAATCACTGACGATGTACGATGTATCAGATGATCATTCATGCATTTCCTTCGTTACCTGATGCAACTTTTCCTATTTAATAATCTTTAAATTCCTGTAAAATGTTTTAGTCTCTTCATAAAAAATGAGGATGTTGCAATTTTTTGCACACCTTTGTAGATGCAAATCAAGAATAAAAAAAATAATAAATTTTCATACATTTTACTGGGAAAATCAAATTACCTGCAAGATAAGTAAAAGAAAATTTTAGCATACTTAATTAATGAAATTCTTTTTAAGACTATAAGCTAAACTAAACTCAGTGACGCAACAGCCCATGAGAGCCAAGGCCTACTGTGCCCATCTCAGTATACGTAACCATTGGGCTTTAAAACTATAGCAATAAGAAATAATTGTGGAAAGAATCAATGTCTAATTCATTTTGTAGCTGTGAATAAATTACACCGCTGATCACCCATACTACAACATCAGGATGGATTCACAGGAACTGCTCCGAGTGTACCATCCTCGTCTAATCTGAATGTGATCATAGGCATATTGGGAGCATGGCAGTGATGGATCAATTTCCCACGTGAAGAACTAAACCGCAACAAATACAGTTTGTGTCCCAATAATTGTATATAGCTCGGCCCATACGTACCATTCAACGTTGCTCGTAGAAAAGTGAAATTTTCATTAGACATTCGCTTCTGAGATTAAATTTTTCTCAATACCACAAGCATTAGCGTCTGCAATGGAGCATCGAACGGTCGAAATAAACAACTGAATCGCATGACATTATCTTAAAGATGAATTAGAATCTTGGTAGTTGTATTTAAATTTGGATATATCACAGAGAGAGGTTGCTACACTGTAACCTCATGCATCATCATATGGTTCTATATAAAGTATTATGGTTAGAGAGGATAATATACTTCACTTCAGCACACACTTAGTACTCATTGGCCTTAAAATGATAAGCCAGCACTGTATTTACGAAGATCTCGAGCTAATTGTTCCTTCTTACCTATAGAGCTCTCCTGTGGATTCATTCCAAAAAAACAATGCGTACTTATTCACAGTATGCAATCTTCAAGAGTACTTCGCCCACGAAGCACGTGTGGTAGATGATTGGATGGCAAGTGGTCCAGCAACACCAGTCTCTATTACATCAAATAAACTTTGGAAATGCGTGGAGGACGGGTATACTTCCATACTCCAATAAGATATTTAACTAGATTTGATTCAGTGCCGAGGTGTGAGCAGCGGTTATTGGCATCTGTAGCGGGAACACGCACAATACCGATTTTATTATCCTCATCCCGCAATAGGCTATACAGTAATAGCTCAACTTACGCGAACCCGGAATCAGTGCCAAAACCTGATGAAATTAGTAAAGTGATTGAAGAAGTTCTCGATCTTGCCAGGCAAATAAATTTAAAAGTCAATGGTGATGACGTTTCAGAGCTGCTGGATTCCAAAAATCAAGAGCTGAGGAGCTCATAGAAATGCAGGAGCAAGAGCAAGACACTGAAGAACTTGAGTCTTTAGACCCAGTTCAATCAGAGGATCAAATAGCGGTTGGGAATTTGACAGAAGGTCTCATTTTAATTGAAAAAGGGTTAAAAAAATTATAGAAAATATAGACTCACTCCCCAACGAAGAGTGTATTTTTTCCACAAAACGACAAAAACAATTATTAGCATGCTATGTGAAAAATTTTGTGGGAGAAAAAAAAATCTTTGTGCTGACAGACTAGTTTGTTTGCTTTTATCAAAAACCTTTCACGTCAAAATAATTTTAGTTTGAAATTTTGTGTTAGTGTTGTCTAAGATTTTATTACACTTTTTTTTCTATTAGTATTTTCTTCCGTCTCTGACCTCTACTAAAAATAATTTACTTGTATTTATATGCAAAATTACTCCGACCTACACGTTTATCATTCAATTCCACCTATCGCTTAAGTTCAGGGTATTATTGTATTTGAAATCATTTTCATCTGACTATGCGTTATCTCTCTGATAAATTTCACTTTGATCTGTTGTGCGCTGCTTAATGTTGCTTTTGAGATGGCCGTTCTGGTATTTAATTCACATATTATTTTCAATCAGCACATTGCTTGGCGCATGTAAAGATCACCGACAGACCATTCAGAACATTTCGTTAGCTTGAATGGCAAAATAATAGTCGAATATCGTGATAATAGCAGGATCATTAAGTTGCTCTGGTTTGAGTCACTCCCAATGTTACTGTCTGTAAAATCCCAACAAAGTTTGATTCAAATTAAAGAGATAACATGTCTTAAATTGCGCTTACTCTGCCTCAAAATCTTTTAACTGAATTTTAAAAGTATTAACTCAGTTATTGCTACTTGGTTTATTAGTACAGTTTAAAATTAAGAAAATATTGAATGTATTGAATTCACCACATTGAGATTAAAATTAAAAAGAATTTTCTTTTCTCACGTTTCAAAGCATTCAGTTGAACTGAAATTTTATGTACACAATTGTTTTGGATGACACAATACGCGACTTTAATGATAATTAACAAAAATTAATTGACATTTAATGTTGTGATTCTGTCATATGTATATACATATTTATATTAATTGCAACTATTTAATAAAAGTAACTAAAATAATTTTTTTTTTGTTGATCTAAGTAGGAATTGAACTGAATTTTTTTTATATTACTTGTTTGAAAGGTACACTTTTAACAGAGTAATAAAGAGAAAATATTAATTTTTATTTCTCAATTAATCTGAAGAAACCTTGCATCTGATTTCATGGCAATAATATTATGATTGTAAAAGAAATTGCAAAATAAGTAAATAAGATTGTTGAAGTTATACATTTTATCAAAAATAATCTTGAATTATGAAACGAAGCTCCCTCGGAATGTTTTTCTTTGAAAAAAAGAAAACAGAGACAAAAACTAATCGAAATAAATGTTGGCCAGAATCCAAATTTGGTAGACTAAGCAAGAAGTTAATTGTATAATACCAGATGTCATGTCGAAGTTTTTTTTACTTTTAAGTGAAAACTACGCTACTTAAAATTCTTTCTTTCTTTTTTTTAAGAATTAAGCTTCAGAAATTTATCTTGAATGTAAAAGTGCAAGATTCGCGTATTCTTTTCCGTCTTTTATGTAAAATAATGTTCCAGATGTGGAAAAAAAATACATCGTTCAAAATGCATTTGCTCACTTAATTTTTATCCCCATGCGAAAAATGGTTGCATTCGTTGACATTAATGGTGGTTAGTCGTTTCTTAAGATTCATTTAAATTATAGAAAAAGGTGAACACTTTAAAAAAAATTGGAAAC
Organism: Trichonephila clavata; assembly: GCA_019973975.1. NCBI lineage: Eukaryota > Metazoa > Arthropoda > Arachnida > Araneae > Nephilidae > Trichonephila > Trichonephila clavata. Next base: position 78,994 of record BMAO01026925.1, on the reverse strand, counting down.
GAAGTTTCATTTTTTACATTTTAATTGGATAATGCTGTTCCTCGAGCTTGAAACGAATATTTCTCTAAAAAAAGAAAATGCTCGTTAACATTCATTTACATTTGAAATTTCCAAGGAAAATGAAAATGGATCTTTGGAAATATGGAACGATCTTTGGAAACTTTTCAAGCACTTAAAACACTTAAAAATTCGATGTTTCTTATATTTCTTAGAATATTAATGTAATCTTTTCGTGATGGTTATTCCTTTTCTCCCTTCGTTTTCTCACAACTCCATTAGTTTTACAATTCAAATGATCTTTGAATTCTGAGGTTAAAACAATCGATTAAAAGTATGTTCTGCATACGTATGTTTGTCATTTTTTCCCAAATCCAATTTTTTGGTTAAAGTGTAGAATAAAAACCCACATGGCAAAGTCTTTTTTTTTGCGACCGAAATCGGTTACCAAGCATTTTTTTATAGATATTTAAGCAGTTTTTTTATAATATTTTTCTCGATAATATTTTTTTATTTCCATTGCAAAATTCCACTTTGTAAAGGCACTGACTGGTTTGGGTCGCAAAAAAGTTAACTTCGCCAAGGGGCCCCTTACTCTACACTTTACCCGATTTTTTCCTCTTCATATTTATGTTAAAAAAAATTTTAATGCACGATAAAAATTCCTTTTTCAGTCATTTGTTAATCATATAACATTCAAAAAATATTTCTATGTCCGTTCATCAAGAAAATGCTATAGTTCATGAATGAAAATTTGCATCGTTGCATATTGATTGATTTAAATATATATTGCAATATAAACAGATTTTGTTCATATCTTTTATTCAAATGTTCATTTCTTAAATTATTTTATTCCATTAAATCTCGTGGTTTTAGATTTTTTTAATATGCATAATAATATATTTTTTATCATCGACAAAAATAAATTATCTGGCAGAGAAAACGAGCATATTTTCAGGCATGCAATGAATTATGCTTTTCCTTACATGTATAGTATTGTCACTTTTAAATGTTTTGCAAATAGAATTCGGTGAATAAAAGTCCCTTAATCATTTAAAAGGCTGTGGTAAGTGTAAGCATACTTTCCATCAATTTCATTAATTTTTAGAGCTCGGTGGGAAGTTATTTTACACAAACACTACCTGGAATTTATATTGCTAACATTTTGGCTGGCATGGCAACAGGAACGTTCTAAGTCATGGGCCAACTGGCCCAGGCTCAGGGTCTCGGCCAGAAGGGGGCCTCGTTTCGTTTTCGATTCAACCTTAATAAGATCGTGAATCGAATAATTTAGACGGTCAAATGTTACTTGCGGTTGTATTCTCCGAAAAACAAGGAATTTCGGACTGTATGTCAACTGGCTACATGTGATGATCATCGTCCCTAGAAAAGCATCGGTCTATCACCCCTCATTCAGTCAAAAGGCAGCATTCAGTCGAGCCGGCTTTTGTGATTGTAAGTCATACACATTTATTTGTTTCGGGTTTGTACCAGTGTTTGACAACGTATGCTGTGTACAGTCTACTTTTATGGATCATAGGCGGGGCCTACACTTGCATAGGGTCCCAAAGCCTACATTTACTTAGGGTCGCAGGTTCTACTTTTGCGTAGGGTCCCAAAGCCTACATTTACTTAGGGTCGTAGGGCCTACATTTTACTTAGGGTCCCAAAGCTACATTTACTCAGGGTCGTAGGGCCTACATTTGCGTAGGGTCGTAGGGCCTACATTTACTTTGGGTCCCAAAGCCTACATTTACTTAGGATTGCAGGGCCTACATTTACTTAGGGTCCCAAAGCCTACATTTACTTAGGGTCGCAGGGCCCACATTTGCGTAGGGTCCTGGGTTCTACATTTGCGTAGGGTCCCGGGTTCTACATTTGTGTAGGGTCCCAGGGCCTACTTTTGCGTAGGTGCCCAGGGCCTGAAAAAGTCTTAAGACGTCCTAGCATGGCAACTGATTTCTGAATTTTCTAATCGTAAATGCAAAGGATGACATGCCAGTTTAAAAAAATTGCTCTAGATGATTTGCCCGTGTAAGGGTGCGATGCACGTTAAATCTGTCGAGAGCTCAAACAACCTCTCGTCGATGTGGTGTGGAATTTAGGAGAGAGGGTGCCAGCTCAGGTGTCGTTCTCGTCACATGACCTTGGTTCAAAATTACGAGGTCCGTTGCCAAAAGCCCTCGTGTAGCTAAAACAGTGCGACGTTAATATTCACTCTAGATAATTTGCGACTGACTTAAGTTGTTGAGAATATGCCAACTTTACAACAAACATATAAACGTTTCCGTTGTGCTCTACTAAAGCACATGAGAGGAGAACAAGATACGTTACAAAAACAACTTGCTATGACCCCCTCCCCCTATGTGTTGATCTTCGTTCTTTGAAATATCATGGAAAATAATATATATAAAGTCTTAAACATTTAAATAAAAAATATGCCTAATTTATGATTTCTTTTGTAAATTTTAGTACTTACAAATTATATTTTGCAAAAATTATGTAATGCAATATAGAAAGAAATCAAAACATAAAGATGTCCTACCTTTGAATACCTCCCACAGGGTGGTGGGACTTTTGCTTCCCACAAAAAAATTGTGTTAAAAATCTAATTAACTTTAGGTAATAAGCTAAATGAATTTCTTTTTATAAATCAGTTAGCTAAAACTATTTTAACATTTTTAATATTTAACATTTCAAAATATTTTAACATAGCATTACAAGAAAAAATGACTTTATAAAGGATTTTTAGAAATAAGCCGCTTAAAGAAAATGAAAGTCACCCATCCGGTATAGTGGTTAGCTGTGCCAAAGTGCCTAGGTTCGAATCCTGGAGAAGGTATGGAGGTTTGTAAATGTATAGTGCCTTTGCGGCATGGGGGTACTCTAAATAACCGTCAAGCCGCAAGTTCTTTTGTGAGGTTGGTGGAAGGGGAAGAGAGGTGAGAGGCCCCTGCCTCCTCAGGGTCTTCAGCCTCAAAATTGGGGTGTAACCGCGCCAAATCGTTATGTCACCTGTATGGTGCTCAAGATTACGGCCAACGACAGGCGTACATCTAGCCCCTTGTCATGAAGAACTTTGAGGGTCTGGATTTGACGCAGTTGAGATCAGGTGGTGTAAGAAACAACAACAATAGAAAAGGAAAATTTAATTATTTCACTCTAATTAAACATTTCGCCGATATATTTTCAAATTCCAAAACTGAATCGTGTGCTTTTGCTCGGGATAAAAACAGCCGATGACTCCAATGAATTGAACAATAACACATTTATTAATGGATGAGGTCAAACAAATTATTACAAGAAGATAAATCGAAGCTCATACACAAAATCGTATTAAAACAGATTATTTACAATAATGAAAAAACGCGCTCATTATAAGCAAGCTTTACAATGCACCCTAAAGGGCTCTTTAGAGTAGTTTCACAATAAGGAACTCAGGCAGATAAAGTCTGTCTGTCTGTGTGCAAACAACTCACAAACAGATTCTTACAATGGCGTGCAAAGTCCTTATAAAGGGCGTGTTACCCCCCTCCTGCAAAGTCAGGTTTTCTTCCTCAAGCCAGACCTTACAAAGGATTGCAAAACCATAACATATCATAGGCTTTGGGCCCCCTAGAATCTGCCCTCACCCGCGATGTGCGAATAGCGGGTATGTAAACTGCTGGCCACCGTAAATGCAGCACCAAGAAAGACAAGAGATAGCACAACAAAATTTATTTTGTAGATAACATGTTGACCAAGTATCAAATGATTAAATTTATAGACTTCTGTGAAGTGTGATTCCTGCCAGAATCAGTAGCCAGAGTAGCCTCCATTGTTGGAGATCACCGCTGCCACACGCATCGGCATTGATTTAAAGAGACTTTAGATGTGTTCTTGGGGTACAGCAGACCAAGCAGCTTCCACACGTTGCCAAAGTTGATATGGTGGGGCACTGGGTCAATCGTTGAGCAACCATGGACCACATGTTTTGTATCGGCGAAAGATCCGGAGAGCGAGCCAGCCAGGGAATCAATTCAACCTGGTGATTGACGAAGAACCTTTGTATAATGCGTGCCACGTGTGGTGACGCATTATCCTGTTGAAATATGGCTGTGGCCAAGCCCTGAAGGTAAGGAAGGACAACTGGCTCCAATACCTCGAAGATGTAGCGCTGGCTGTTTAAAGTACCAGCAATGCGTACTAGAGGAGTGCAAGAGTGACATCCAATAATACCATAATATCCGATGCAGGACCAGTGTGGTGGTGCATAACGCAGCTGTTCAGCCTCCTCTCTCAACGATGTCTCCAGACTCGAATCCAAACATCGTGGTGTTGCAGACAGATGCGTGACTCGTCAGTAAAGATAACTTCATTCCTTTCTGCCACCCACATCCTTCTTTCATTGCACTATTGGCGGCGGAGACGTCTGTGGTTCTGCATCAAGGGTAGACCAAGCAATGGACGTCTTGCGGACAGATCACTCTGCTGTAATCGGCATCGAATGGTACGCGCAGACACTGAATGATGCGTTACAGACTCAATGTGCTGTGCTATGGTTCGTGATGTGACTGAGCGATCCGTCACTGCCAGGCGCACAATTTGCCTGTCCTCACGTGAAGTGGTGCACTGAGACGGATGCAATCGACCACGTTGATCCGTCGTACCCTCCTGCATCCAACGGTCACATATCCTCATTACAGTTGTTTGGTTTCGTCCAACACGACTACTGATTTCCCTGAAAGATAATCCATAATCTCAGTAGGCCACTATCCTTCCTCTGTCGAACTCGGATACTTGATCAAAAGCTGATCTCTGTTTTCTACAAGACATAACAGATCGTTTTTTGAAAAAACCACAAGAGAAAAACACAATTGCCGAACTCGAAATCGTCGAAATCTCCAAGCCTTAAATAGCGCTTTGAGGTGGCGTCACAGGCGTGTGTGATCTGTGTCTGCGCTGAAATTCTAATCATTTGCACATCTCACCTCCGCTTATGCATGTTGTAAATGTCATGTTATTTGCGTGCTTCCTTCAGGGTGTTGCATTTACGGTGGCCAGCAGTGTATGTTACGACACTGGATTCTGAACTGGACTGACTGAGTTCTGAACACATTGGAATTTGTCATAGCATATGGTTGCAAGCAATCTTCAATCGTGTATCTGACTGCGAAGATTAAAGGTGAAAGTGGAAATTTTCATGTTGGAACAGTGCGCTGCTTGACGATTAGTGACTTAGTTCTGAATTCCATCGATCTTTATATAGCCACATGGAAATTTCTAGAAGGGTCGATACCAGTCAGTTCTCAATGGCTCCTTGGAGTTTTAGTTTGTTGTCAAAAATATCGCCAATGGTAGCTAGGGTTGCCATAATTTTTTCAGGTCAAAGTTGGTGGAAGCAAACTTTCCCCGTTAAAAAAAATAATTTTCCCCAAGGAGGGTTTTACTGCAGGAAGAACAGCATACTGGTGCGTTTAAATACCAAGAATAAGGTAAATATATTTTAAATCTTTTAAGTATCATAGCTACAAAATCCATCGTTTAATTAAATCAAAAATATATCTCATTGGATTCTACTTTGGATCATTTTTGTGTTGGATCAAATACAAACTCAGGTAACACAATTATTTCTCAAGTTTCTCCTTTCAATTAAAATTAATTCTTTCTTTTTTTTTAAAGTTTTATTTCAATCTCTTAAAAATCTTCAAAGAAATATTTGACTTTAAAAACTAAACTCTTTCAAGTTTATTGGTACTTATATGAAATATAAGTACCAATAAACAAACACGTTTGACAGGAACGAAGAAATTTGGAATAAAACTCGTAGTTTTGAAAGTCTCGTTCAAGAAGCTACTTTACTTTCAAACTTTAATTGTAAACTAATACTTCAATTACTTACTAACATGTATCTTCAATTTAGAAGCTTATTAATATTTACGATATCTGTTTCCTCGCTTCTGTATTCGGAAGATAAATGTTTGTAACCTTCATTTTCAATTAATTTAAAAGATTTTGTCAGAATTAGAACTGTTTATCGATAGTAATTATTAGAAAGCGTCTTCCTTTGAGCTCTAAAGATCTGTTTACTTAATCGCATCAAAGAGTTAAGAGAATTACATCGATTCTTCAAGGAGGGAAAGTCGCCGGTAATCCGCTTACAAGATTCTGTGCATTACCTCTAATTAAGAGTCAATTACAAAGAGCTCGGATGATACATTAATGGCGCCCTAGAGATATTGGAAGATAGCTTCCTTTGATTTAAGCTTTTGATATCTATGAATTAAAATAAACTTCGTGGGCGGTGTTGTTATTCAAAAGGCACTTGGGGGGAGGAAATTAATGAAAAATCGAAAAATCTGTTCAGGAAAATGTACATGATTTAATTTCGCTTCACATAATAAAGCTGTACAAACACCATCTCTCAAAAGTGTTCGTACGCTTGAGAACGTTGTAGAAACCTTACTTTAAACTAGGAATAAAACTCGAATATATATAGTACAATCCGTTTTCATATATTCTTCACGGTATTCCAAATTAGACTTATTTTATTTTTTAAATACTCTTACACAATTTATTTTTAAAAGAATTAAAATGTAGAAAGGTGGAGGAAAACCGCGTCACAAAAGTTATGGAACATTAAAACATTTTTGATGAATTTCTTTAATAAGAATGTTGTATGTTGCCTCTTTTCATTTTTACATTGTGGTGACCCACAAAAAATCGTTTCCTAAAAAGTTTGCTTAATTTCTTAAAACTATTTTATTATTATTGTGGTACCTAAAAAGGGCTTCTAGTCGTAAAGAGTCAACGAAAAGTGTTCGAAAATTGATTATTTTTCACTTTAAACAAAGAAAATGAGCTCGGATCTTGCGAAATTAGTAAATGTTCTTTATTCGACGGTTCAGTATGTGATAAATCGTTTTTAAGAAGAAAATAGAACAGAAAACAAGTCAAGAAAAAGACTTCCAAAGAAGTGATCAGAGATTTATTGTTAGAAAATGTATCAAAACTCCACGTCTGAGGGCTGTAAAGTTCGTACAGAATTAGTCGAAAGATTTTTTACCTCGGTTTCATTCGAGACTGTTCGAAGAGTACTGAGATCAGCCGGGTTACACGGGCGTTAAGCTCGAAGGAAAAAATTTTGTAAGTGCGAAAAATTTAAAGCTTCAATTATAATGAGCTAAATCCATGTTAAACAAGTCTGAAACATATTGTAATAATTTTCGATTTGCAGATGAGGGCAAATTCAAGTTTTTTGCTTCAATGGGCATATAATAGTATGAAGAAGGAAAAACAAGGAATTTAATACCAAAAATTTAGTTGGAAGAGTGAAGCCTGCAGGTGGAGGTGTTTTTGTGTGGGGGGGGATGTATGTCATTTTAAGGATTAGGTACTTTGATATTCATTGATGGAATTGTGAATCTTGAGCTTTTTTTAAATATTTTAAAGAATAATTTCTATAAAGATATTCCACCCAAAAATTGAGTATTGGAGAGAGCTTTATTTATTTATCAAAATAATGACCCCCAAGCAAACTGTTCTCAACGTTCACCTCTGGTGTCTATCATTATCCCCAAATTCTGAAAACACCAGATTTGAGCTTAATAGAACATACTTGGAGAGAACTCTTAAGGTAGAGTAGAAGACATGACACAAAAACGAAATGTAAATTAAACACAGTACTCACATAAGACTGAAGGAACATCGGTACAAAAATTTTAAAAGAACAACAACTTGTGAAATCTATACCGAGACGTTTAAAAGCTGTTATGGATGCTAAAGGATGTTATTAAATATTAAGTTAAGAAAAAAATAATCAAAAAACTATTTTGAGATTTTTAAAAGTGTACGAAGACTTTTGTGACGTAATTTTTTCGCTGTTTTAGATTGTTATTCTACTAAGAACAAGTTGGATATTATTTAAATAATATCTCTGATGTTTTAATTTTTTTTTTATTCGATAACATGAAATTTTATAGAAATTTGTAAATATACGAAGATAGAGCCTCTGTACTTGATTTAATTCACTTAGCATAATAAAGCTTTGCAATTATGTATATGTATAAAAAACACAAATTCTATTTTAAAAGCAATCTTAAACGGCTTTTGCTCGTATGAGAAAAATATACAGATTATATCGAATATTTAGTTTATATTAAAAAAGTGTTTAATAACCAAAATTTAAAGAACAAATCTACATTTCGTAAATGAATTGATAATAAATATAACCGAAGTGATTTAATGAGATATTTTCTTTTTCTTAATCATAAATTTTATCTTTAACTTATACTTTATACGAACGAAGCCAATTTAAATAGAAATAATTTCTCGTTTGAATTTTCTTCCATAATTTTATTACTGGAAATAAGACTCGAATCTTAGGAATAAAATTTTTTTTACTTTCTCTGGTTCACCATGGTAACAGTCCAGGACAATTTTTTTTAAATAAAAAATGACATTTTTTTAAATATAATTTTACGAATGTTTAAGAATGCTTGTACACATTCAAAACGAAATTTTTTTGTTTAATTGGAGAGGAGAATATATTTTGAAAAAAATTTCTTATATTTAGAATTCTCCTTACAGGAGATTACCATGACATTATACGTACTTATCAGACCAAAAATAGAAAACAAACATTTTCAAAATGAAAGCACACAAAACCTGTATTTTCTGTTTGCAAAATCAGTGGGTAAAGAAATTCGTATACGGAACGTGATTGTCGAACCATGTTATGGGCCCTTGAGGCTCAGCACATGATGATTTTTGCATTGAGGCATCCCAAAAAGTAAATGAAAATTGTACAGCGTGTATTCGGAATTTTGAATTCTGGCACTGACTTTGAAGGATTTGTGTATCTTTTTTGTTTTCCTTTCTTTTTTTTACAATAAATGATTCATTCAAACATCCAAAAAAGTGAAAAGATTAATATTGCTTGTACATAACAAATAAGAAATTTTTTTAAAACTGTTTTTCCTAAAGTACCTTTTTTTGAGACAAGCGAATTCGTATGTAAGTCAACTCCCTTATTTTCACTTAAAAAATGTTCAAAAAAAATTCGGTTTATACATGGTTATATGCATAACTATTTTTTGTTTAAATTGTGTAGCATAAATAAAGGAATAATTTTATCATTAACAGACTTTTCATTCACATTGCATGCATAGAATAAAAGTACATTGATATAAAGCAACAAATAAAGAATGTCATTTTTTATGATAAATTTCAAGAACTGTATTTCTGCTTAGCGTTTACTTTGCAAGGATTTCGAACATGAATATAAAAGAATTATAATTTTAGCTAAAAGAAATATTTAAATTTTGTAACTTTTAATTCTCCTTTATTAAAGGAGATTTTGAGGGAGAACACCCTGGGGGAGGGTCATGGGCCTCCCACTTCTCTTCCCCTTCCACTAATCTCACGAGTGGACTTGTGGCTCTATGGCTATTTAAAGAACCCCCATGCCGCGCAAAGGCACTATACATTTACAAACATCCATGTCTTCTCTGGGATTCGAACCCAGGCCCTACGGCACAGCAGTCAGCGTCGCTAACCACTATACCGGATAGGCGACTAAGAGTATATCATGAAAACTACAATAATCTTAATTTATTTTTGCAAAGAACTGTATGAGAAAAGTATAATTAGAAGCAACAATAAAACGGAAACATTTATTTGAATATCCTTTCAATTACAAGTGAATCAGTTCATATGAATCTGTTCAATCTAATTCAGACTTCAAAATGACAGTTTGATTATTTCTTCAATCTAAAGAATTTATTTAATGCATTACAAAATAAACAAAAGCAACATATCAACACATTTTACACTGTATGTTTTTTTTTCCAAAATTTTTTTTGAAAAATTCAATTTAGTACATGAGTGATTTTTTTCAAAAAAAAAAAATGTAAGTGTATTTAATAATTTAAAAAAATAATTGGAATTTTTTTATACAAAAAAATAACATATGTATATAAATGTTTTTTTTTAATAATTTGTTCGAATGTCCCCAATGCCTCTAAGTAATTTATTTTTGTCGACAGGCAACTTCACTTGCATAGAAGTACAATTCACTTTGGAGCGCCGATTGGGGTACTACCTCTTCCACACTTACATACCGACCTGTCTCATCGTCATCATGTCCTGGATCTCCTTCTGGATCAAAGCAGATGCTGTCCCAGCCAGAGTGACCTTATGTGTCACCTCTCTCCTCACCCTGGCCACTCAACACGCGCAATCTCAGAAGTCGCTGCCCCCCGTGTCCTACATCAAGGCCATCGATATCTTCATGTCAACATGCACACTTTTCGTGTTCTCATCCCTGATGGAGTACGCCATCGTTAACATCGTGATAGGACATGCAGAAGAGAGGGAAAAGATGGACAGCAGTTTTGTCAATGATATTCAGATCATACACATGAAAGTAGGTTGGATATTTATTGATCGTGTTGGTTGGAGTATTTCCTTGGGATTAGTCTTAAAAAATATACTAGATTGTTAATTTTTAGCATTACTAAACTTTAGTTTTGCTACAAAGTTTAAAAAAATCATGTTTGAAAAAAATGAAATGTTTCAAAAATTAATGTAAAGTTAAACTGTGCATATTAAATCTATGGTGAGTATTTGTAGAATATCACCAATCATTCTATGAATTAATTTTGTTTTGATATACTTACAGGTAACTTTTTGAAAGGAGATTCAGTTTTCTATTGGCTCAAAAATATTGGCTGGATTGTAATGACTATACAATTCAGAGTGGATCATCGTTGTTGAAGTTAATGGATAGTTTTCATTCTCTCTCGAAGATAACACTCCAACAAAATTTAAAATTTGTATCTTAAAATGTAGCAAAAAAGAACTCCAAAAAGACCAATTTTTTTATCAAAGATATTTATGTACATGCTATTTTCTCAATATATTACAATATTGAACAAATCTTGTATATATATATATGAGATATCATAATTGTACTACTGTGGCATTTCGGCTTTTCTCCTTTGTTATGTATAAATTTGCTATTTTTCTTGCTTATTATTTATTTACTATTATTATATTTTACACATATTGTGTGTGTGAGAGAGAGAAAGAGAGAGAGAGTGCGAGGTGAGAGGAGAGAGATGGGAAGATGAAAGGAGAAAGGAGATGAGAGAAGAGAGAGGGTGAGAGGAGAGGAGAGAGGGGGAGATGAAATGAGAAAGAGGGAGATGAGAGTAAAAAAAAAATTTTTTTCAATCTATCAATTTAATATTTCAGATATTGCAAGTAAATTGTCGAAATTGGGACGATTCGATGAATTTCTGAGAGGAAATTTACCAGTTGGCTGTCAAATAAAACTGCATCAACTCGGTTGAAAAAAATTGATTAATCAAATTGAATGTGATTTCATGAAGTTTCAGTTTGATTAATCATTCTTAATTACGTCACATTTAGAAGAAACATAATAACTATTGATGAATGACCTCGTAATTCTGAACCATAGTCAAGTGACGAGGACAGCACACAGCTGGCACCCTCATCTTCATACTATACAACCTAAGGATTTTAATCCTTCGCAAATTTAACGTGCATTAGTCCCACTACACAAGGAATTTTTAGCGTGATCAGTATTCGAACTCATGATTCGACTAAAATGTAATACTGATCACGAAATCACGATCATGAACTCGGTTACTACAGCCACCTCGAGGAGTGATATGAAAGAAATATAACGATTCTATTAAAAGGATAATAGAGAGAATCGTTATATTTCTTTTATGAAGGTGTAAGACGTATTCGTAATCTATGGATATGATTAGGAGATAAAGAATCAGAGATTATTATTTTTTAAGGGGGCTGCGTATTGGTATTTTCTTACCTTTGCAGATCTAGTTCATTCCCCAGGAGCTGGCGTCACTTTTTAGTGCGTCACCGTATAGGCGATACCAATTGCCACAAGTAATTTTGACGCCCAGTTTTCTTCCCAGATGGAGGCACCTGAGCTCTGACGATGCGAAATTGAACTTAGGAGTTCAATTTTGCCAAGAGCACCCAAGCCAAACGGGCACTTCAAGGGTTTTTTTACATGTCGCATAATCATACGACTTGGCCGCTATCGATTTTTTGCGTCACAAAAATCCACCGACTTGGGTCGGGGTCGAACCCGCAATCTTGGGTGCAGAAGGCCAGCAACCAACTATGCAACCCAGTCGGTGATCAGATTATAGAATTCCTATTTCATTTATATTAGGCATCGTTGCCTTGCCTTCTTGGGGCTACAGTTGTTGAGTGGTCATGATCGCGATTCATGACGAGTAGTGGCGTGACTTGCATCCCCCCCATCATGGGGGGGTAGGATTCTAAGGGGCCCAAGTACGGCTTGAAGCCCAAAACCTGCCTTTGCAGGTGGACCCGTATATTCTCCTTACGTAACAGTCGCCGAGGTTGTTGAACCGTGAGTTCGAATCCTGATGGCATTGAATACTCGCCATGTAGAGGGTCTGATGTATATTAAATCTGTCGAGGTTTAAAGTCCTCTAGTTGGCGTGAAGTCCCAAGGGAGGAGTCTTTCTTATCACTTAACCGAGGTTCAAAATTACGAGATCTGTCGCTAATATCCTTCGTGAAACTTTAGAGTGCAAGTTTGTTAAAAATCCAATCACACCATTTCTCTTTCTTATTTTCAGGGAGTTAAAAATCTCAGTCATATCCTACCTGTAGTTATAAATAGATTTCATTTCTACTTTTAGGGTGAAGACAGAATGGGAAATGGAAATCGAATGATCCGATCGCCGTCCCTACGTCGACGATCTGAATCTTTGGAAAGGCAGGCTCTGAAGATTGACAAGTTTTCAAGAATTGTTTTCCCTCTTCTGTTTGTCATACTCAATGTAGTTTATTGGTGCTACTATCTTACATAGGATACTACTTCAATCTTACACATGAGAATCACTGTCATTCCTCATTAAGAATCTCATTTTTAAGAGTCAGTATTAACAAGAACTAAAAATTCTAGCACATAAATTCGCACCAAATTTGTTGTCATGAACATTTTCAAATGTCCCAACAGTTTCTTTACGTTCCAAAATTAAAAATTTGTATGGTATTACATCTATATATGTAAGCATAGTATTAATAGGGTTTTAATTTTATCGTAGATAATTGCATTTATATTTTTTGCATCTAAAATTAACTCTTAAACAACAATTTCATACTCACTTCTTTTCATTGCATAAAAAAGCAATAAATATAGGATGTCCGAAGAATATGACAACACTTTCAAAAATTAATTAAAAATAAGCAAACGAAGAATTTCACTTACGGTTTGTCATGTTCCATAAGGAAAATATTAAAGTTTCTGTTCAATGAAATGCAAACTAGATGGCGCAACGTACACGTTTTACAACATTCTCGTTTCAAAATGGCTTCACCGCACGAAAAAACACAAGTTGTAGCATAGTTTAACGAATTTAAATCTGCTACACATGTACAGCGTAAATGGGGCTCCACCGCACTGGAGTTTGAAAGCGAGAAAAAGTTCCCCGAGTGATGGATGGAAGAGGAAGTTCAATGCCGTGGCCAACTAGGTCTCTTGACCAGGGACATCTTAAGGCATGGGCCAACTGGGCCGGGGCCCAGGGGCCTCATTTTGCTCTCGACTTTGTCTTAATAAGATCATGATCCGAATAATTTTAATGTGGTCAAATATTATTCCCGTACGTATTCTCCCAAAGCCAGGGAATTTCAAACTTAATGTCAACTGGCAAAAGTGGTAAGATTGTATTATTATGTGATGACCGTTGTCCATATCTAGGCATAGGCCTAACACCATAAACAATCCTTTAACTCATTTAATCGAAATGCAACCATCGCTTGAGCCATGCACATTAATTTGTTTCAAATTACCGTTTGAACGAGTATTTGACAACGCATGTTATATACTCTCTACTTTTAAAGATCTCAGGTAGGGCCTACTTATGAAGAGGGGCCCAGGGTCTCAAAAATTCTAAAGATTTATCTGGGCCCAGGGCCTCAAAGAGTCTTAAGACGTCCCTGCTCTTGACATAAAACTTTTGGACTTCTTTTTGTATGGAAGATTGCTTACCAATCTGAATGAAGGTAACTGAAGATTGCTTACCAATCTTCAGCTAATGACACTGAAGAAAGGAAAAATCGAATTACAGTGGCCATTCAGATTGTTAATCAGGCAATGCTTCATAGTACGTGCTATAGAAACCTCGTATAAACTCGATGTGTTGCGCGCAACTAAAGGTGTGCACATTGAAGCATGCAATAAAGCATTGTAAAAAACTTTTATATTTCTCTTTGGAACAAAAAAAAAAACCGTAAATGAATATCTTTATAATTGCTTTTTTTTGTAATTAATATTTTAAAGTCTAGTCATATTTTTCGGACTCCCGGTATAATACTTACATTTAACAAAAATATTTTGGTACATCATATAAACACCTTTGCTTCAGTCCATTCAACATATTTTACACAAGGCGAGATTAACACATTTATTTCTCACTAATCAAATGAATTATTCTGTCCTTCCATCCTGAAATTTGATTTAGAGAACTCAATTTAATTATGACAAGCGTCTCTTTCCGTGTAAGTCGAGAATCTTAGGAATTTTTTAAAACTTAGTAAAGGAGTCAGCTTTTATATGCGGATCCGTCTATCTCGGGAAAAAAGCATCGTTCGATACTCAAAAAAGGGTTAAAAAATTCATCTGTTATGTGCTATTTCAATTTTCCTGTGTATTTTGAAAGGAACTTTTAATCTAAAAGAGAAGAGTCACGTAAATCTTTCAAAGTTATAGTCAGAATCTGAGTTTTTGTATAGTTCTTAAAATTTACATTCACTCATTCATGATGAATGCATACATTCATCATGCGACAAATATTTCGTCTAGGTTGATGATCACTTGCCGTCCACGAATTTGTCTTCAGCTCATTTTCAGAACAAAAAAAAGTGGCGCAGGATTTAAAACTTGGACAGACATAGTGTAAAAGATAACAAATATAGGTGTATGCTTCCGATAGGATTACCAGAAATAAAAATATTGCCGTTGGCATCTTAATTTATAGCAATTTTATTGGAAAATATCCCGTTCTTTTTACCCATTTCGTAACATATATTTGAAAATGATAGGAATTTTCTTTTTACTTCCCAATTCGGCTTATATATGGGTTTCGAATTTCGGCTATATTTTGAAGAGAAAAACGAATTCTCTCTCTCGACTTATAAAAGGTGTTCCAAAATTAACGCAAGATTTGAATTAAATAAAAAACACAGTTTTTTTCTCTTAAACTGTCACTTTTTTGTTGAATCGTAAAGTACACAGAATCGGGTAATTTATGGAATAACACATAAGCCAAAAGGCCTCCAGGCTTTGCTGGCACATGCGCACTCTTTTTTCAAAATTTTCCATGACCATTTTGCATAAATGTGGCTGAATTTCCTCCTTCAACGCACGTATGCTTGTGGGTTAACTACCAAAGACCTTTGACTTCAAATAAACCTATAAAAGAAATCGAACGATGTTAAATCACATGATCTAGTATAGAGTGCTAATTCTTATCCCCGAAACAAGAGAGTACATGGCCAGCAAATGTCTCAAGAATTGAATCGTTTCAAAGGCTATGTGACATGAGCACCGTCTTGTAGAAAGCACATGTCGTCCACATCAATATCCTCCAATTTAGATCGAAAGAACTGTGTTATGTTGCGATATAGGGTACCAATGAGATTCACTGCTTGATCAGCTTCCTTTACGAAAAAGAATCCCCAATGACGCCTCCAGCTCAAAATCCACACCAAACAGTGGCATGTTTAGGATGCATTTATTTTTCGACAATCCTATGTGGGTTCTCTGAATCCGAAATGCGGCAATTTTGACGATTGACAAAGCCACCTAGGTGAAAATGTGTGATATCGACATTTGAATGGCTTGTTTTTGGAAGGCGAGTGTGTTAAGCATCATCAATTGAGATCCAGTCTGCCTGAATTTTTCAATTACTCTCTTCACAGTTGACGTAATTAATTCACTACTCCGACCATATTTTGAACGAAATTTTCGAACTGGCCTCCAGACTTACATTATTTTTGAAATATTGTTCAACAAAGAAAACACGTAGTTCTATCGTATAATGCATCCTTTTTACTAACCTTAAGCTATCACCTTTCAAATGGATTTTTAATAGGGTTGCTAACATTTTATTGCATGAATGGAGGCAAATTAAAATCTTGCGTTAATTTTGGGACACCCTTTATTAAAAATGTATGGTATTTTATACGCGAAATAATACAACACACAGTTTAGAAAATATTTGTAATCCGAAGTATTTGATTGTTGATTTTCTCCTGTCTGAACCATCTTGGTTGCTGCTGCTCGAAGTCATGATCCAGGTTGGCCCTATTGAAAATCCTACCTGTATTTCACATTTATTACGATATATATTTAGTGTATTTTAATTGCTTTTTAAAATGTAATTTAAGATTTTGAGCTGCTAAAAAGTATATTCATGGCAAATTCTTGAGAAATAGGAATGATACAGAAAATTTTTGTCAACCATTCATTTCATACAGAGTTTAAAAAGCTTATTATACATGTGTTAATATTATTGAATTTTATGTTATTTATATTAATTATAATACCATTTAAATATAATTTATTCTTGTAAAAGAATAAATAATTCTTCTCTCTTTCCTCCAAAAAAAACTTCATGTGGACATCACAAAAGTTTTGTTTAATGGTAAATATAGAATTTAAATTACAAAGAGATTATTTCCACGAGTAAATCTATAGGGTAATACTGACTCTTAAAATTTCGACAAATCTAAGCCAAGGCATTGAAAAAAAAAACGAATTTCAAACAATGCACCTATTGATATGTACAAATATACAACTATGCAAGGATAAAAGAATTCCTTTTTTTTTTACACTATAAACTTAGTAATGGCAGATTCACAAGAAACTGTCAAGATTTAGATTAAGCATGTTAGTAATATCTGTTTGTAAATAAATAGTGTTATTTGTAAAGGATTTTTTTTTCATGTAATGCTTGTAAAATGAACGATTTTGCATGCTTTTCTTGAAGATACAGTAGTTAGAGATTTTGATATCATGGCTTTTAAATTTTCCTTAACTCTATGTAAATAATGTTTCTAAAAATCTTAACATCAATCTCTTCCATTTCATTTACAGTAAAATTCCATAAAACTCATCTTTTTTAGCAGAACATTTTTCAAGCGACAGTTTTTCTGAAAACAATTTTTACACCAATTTATGATTTTAAATAAGTGGTTTATGTGAAGAGATTTTTTTCTCCAATGAACTTTCGAACTCTTTTAAAGTTTTGAAATATAACTCTTATTTCAAAACTCAAAATTATATTTCTCAAAGGTTTCATTTTTTAAAACAATCAAAGCTTGATATGCAAGTTCTATCTTAATAACTTCATTTATAAAGTATAATAATTGCGAAGTATGAGATTTTTTCCGAATTTTGAAACACATACAACTTTTTATATAGTACTCCTTTTTTTAAAAAAATAATCTTTTCATAATCTAATCGTAAGCATTCGAGAAAAATAATACTTGTATAGTAATTAAGAAATAAAAGAAAAGGTAAATATTAAAACTTTCTACTAAAAAAAAAAAGAGTTTAAGGTATCCGAACACGTTCGGGGTACTTTTTTAAAAATAGCATATTTAAACATAAAAAATGCTTTTTTAAGAATCAATACCAATAAATACCAATGTTTATCTCTAACAATATTTAAAAAAATTATCTAAGTTTTTCAAAAATCACAATTATTAGTGGACTTTTAGCAATATTTTTGAAAATCTTCAAAGCAATTAGAGAAAAAAGTAATAGACATATTACTAAAACAAATTAGATGCATTTATTAGAGAGTTTTAATTTTTTATTAAAATCTGAAAATTTTAGAGCTGATTGAGTAAACATTATAAGAAATGTGATATTCTTTATGAGACCATTATTTAAATAACAGACCATAACCCAAAAAATATTCATACAATAAGAAATATTTCAGTACATTCTCTAGAAAATAACATAAATATAAGGTTCAAAAAGTTTTATAGAAGTACATTTATAGCATTTTGAGTTATCAGACTTGCCATGATAGATTTCGAACAATTTAAATACCCACTTCTGGTAGATCAAAGACCCTTCTGGTTTTTCTAATTTTATAAACTTTATTGTAACTTGGCCTCTAGGTAACGTAGAAATACAACAAAGTATGCTTTGTTGACCAAAAAATCCCTCTATTCAATAAAATAAAAAACAAAAATATCTGTTTTGACCAAATTTGGTCATTTTCAAAGAGTTCGGATACCTTAAGTAGTATTTATTGAAAACAAGAAGGAAAATTAAAAATAAATTCTTAAAAAACAAGTGGAAAATATAAAAGAAAAAACTATAAATACGGATAAAATTTTAACCCCTCATTTAAATTTTTTTCTTGCTGTGTCATTTTTTTCCCTATGCTTTTTAACTTTTTTTTTTTTGACATTTTTTTCACTTTAAAGAACATTTTTACATTGTTGTCTTAAAATAATACATGCACAGTTAAAAAATTAAATCATATGTGGCGTTTTCATGAGTAATAAGTTTTTAGCGTGTTCTAAAGTATTTAGGTAATACTAGGCGATAATGAATATAAATACATTTAAAATATTATCGAAAACAAAACCGAATATACTATAGATATTTACCATTCCATAAAAAATTAGTGGAATAATCAACTATGCATTTAGAATTAAGAATTTTTTTAATTCAATTCTAATATATGAGATTTTGATAGGATACAGTAACAATTAAAATTATTTTATTTTATTCTTAGTTATTTTTGAAGCAAATTTTTTTTTTAAATAATATTTTTTTCTTTTTTTGCTTTACCACTAAAATGACGATTATTTTTCATGTACAGATAATTTGAGACAAAATTTATATACAATAAAAAACATTTACATTACGAATTTTAACACAAACACACATTAAGGCTGAATACTTAAATTATATATTTCTTCGAAACCCTGAGCGGTTAAAATGAAATACAGGTTGCAGCTAGGCGATTTAGGCAACTTTTAACATGAGTTGGGCCTTAAAAATTGTCAGAAAGACTTAGTATCTTAAAAATTTTAACCCAAAAAAGTGGCCAAAATAAAATCATAATCGAACAAAATTCACCAAATTTGGCTTGCATCCCATGTTTTATTTTAACGAGGTTTTAAAAAAATCATCATCGGATATACCAATTATTTATTCAGCTATAATATATTTCTCTTTGTACACTCAGAAACTAAATAGAGGAGCTACTTTGATATCGGTACATTACTCGTTTATGGAGCGATTTTAAAATCACGCCAACTTGGCAAAATCTTACAACTATTTGGCAGAAAAATCAAATTCAACCGATTTCAAATTAGTTCCCATAAATAGATATTGTAGTAACCAATTCCTAAGCAAAGGTCATTTCTTCCGACTAAAATAAAATACTTCCGACACATTTTTTTTCTAATGAAAGTTCATTAAAATGTTCAAATGTACAGTATTAAATGAACATTTTTTTTGTAATAGAAAGACATGTGTGTCCTGTTGCATTTATTGCATGTTTTTTGCATGATTTGTTATAGTAGTTGTTAATGGTTGGTTTCACGTAACTTCAACTGTGATAATTCTTTGTGATGTAACATACGCGGTCTTAAAATTTTAGTGTGATATTTTCCTTCTTTATCCAATTTTGATAAAGTGGTGTTTTTGTATTAATTTACCCCATGCTGTTTTGTGTCAATTAATGAATTGTACAATGGTGCCAATAAAGCATAAATAAACTAAAAATCATCACTTTACTGTTTATTGTACTGCACACTACACAAACTTTCAAAACCTATTACAATTTGATTTTAATAACATTTAGTTACAGATACACATGGCTTTTAGTCAAATAAGTTGTAATTTTGAACACAAAAAACAGTCACGAACACAGACTACTTTTATGAGGGCTGGGCTCATTTAAAATAATTTTCTTAATAAAATTTTTTTTTTTATGTACCAAGCTCTTATAACCATTTTTATGCATTGTCATCCACTTCTAAGCTATAGTACCAATTTAAGGTCTCTGGCTCCTCAGGAAATTAGTTTAAAATCAATTACAAAATTCCACCCGGACAGACATACAAGCCTCTTCAGAGGCTAAGGTTCAAAACTAGAACTTTTTTTATGCATTTTCATCAGCTTCTGAGCGATAGTCCAAATTTCAAGTCTCCAGCCTCTCGGGAAGTTAGTTTAAAATCAATTACAAAATTCCACCCGGACTGACAAGAAAGCGAGTTAATAAATCATGGTAAAAAATATTAAAAGGAAAGCGTCGAGGTGTAATCCTTAAAAACTAAAAATCTCTTGTTGAACGAAAACGGTGCTTAAGCCAGTACCCCCAATTCCTAATTTTTACCTTAATCCACTGGATAAAATTCGATTCAACTTAACGTACAGTAGCCTCGATTATTCCGCACAATGGACAAAATTCATGGCATCATGATAATTGATGTCACGTGTTCTCCATTGAATTTTAAAAATAGCTGATGTTTGACTTGTATTTGTCATTCTGCTCGCAGAATTTAGGTAAAGATATTCAAATATTAAGATTCATCAAAGAATTTTTCAAAATTAAAAAAAAAACATGTGGGAATCCAACCGAAATCTTCCAAAAAAGTTAGATTCTTGAGATAGCGAGGTTTTTATTTGGCGGGGTGTCTAGGGGTTTTTACGATTTATGAGTTAACTTTGAAAAAAATAGACAACATGGTTTAAAGAATTTAAATAATTCATTACGAGTTATAGGAGAGTATTTACAGGGGGAATATTTACAAAATAGAAATTAGAACACGCAGACATTTAAAAGTATTGGAAAGTTAAAAAATTCTTTTGGGAGGACGTTAGAGATTAAATAAAATTCATTATGGGATGGGATGGTGACTTACCGCCTAATGTCGGCGCACTGTCGCGGATGCGCAAAGACGGTGCTTCGTTGTCGAGTGTTAGTGGGCCTCTTCCAAAAATAAATCGCGTCAGCGGTTTGATAAGTACGCTAGATGGCGTTTCTGTGGAATGTTGTTTTTACTAAAATTGCCGTTCTCTGCAAAGGGATATGATCTAACCTTTTACAAAAAGAGTTCCATGGGATATCCTACATATATTATACGCGTTTTTTTTTAAAATCAAGGCCATTTCTTTTACCAATGTTTGTCATTATTCACAAATATGTAATTTTTAAGAGAAAGTTTTTGTAAGAAGCAAAAGTTGGCAACAGCTAAGCGCCTGAACTGATTGGCTGGAAAAGTGTGTTCTGTGACCATGATGTCACATAAAAATCAGAAATAATAACTGCTGTTCTGATTTTAGGTCGGAACTTATTGCAATCTATATGGGACTGCAATTCATTGACACAGCTTCTGATTTATTTTTCGAATTTATCAGTGATTTTTGGTTTTATAAAACAACAACATAAACTTAGCCCTTTTTTCTTCAGAGGAATTTAGACTAGATCAAGTGGCTTGACTTGAAATGACCAGCTCTTGACCATGACCCTTCGACTATTAAGATTTATTATTTTGCTTTTAATTCTGTTAGTGGCATTTGTTTTCAACTAAAAACTCAGAGCCAATGTTCGTAGTAAGCCTCTGAAATAATTTTAAATCATATTTAAACAATAAAGACGGCAACGGGTACTTAATTGGTTTTATTACTAAAAGAGCTATATTTAGCCAGACAGAGACAAATATCGGCGATCAAGCTGCTCTTTCGACTATAGAAATCCTCAAACACCCTAACATGAAACTTACTTTCGATAAATTAATTCTTGCATAGATCTCTATCGTAATGAATAGCAAACCTTTTGTCCAAAATAGGTATTTCTAATCTATTCAACTCAAATACTTCTCTAAGTTAAAGTGTAAAATAGGGGGCTCCTTGGCGAAGCCTATTTTTTGACGAACAGAATCAATCGCCAAACTACCTATATATGTAGCGATATGTGTTTTGAGAGTAATGAAGCGAACCCGAAGTAATGAAGAGGTGAATTCATTTTGGCATCTAGATAAATATTACCGCTTTTGGAGACTAAAAGCGGTCATCAAGCTACTTAATTTAGCGATGGGTGATTTTGACGACTGGATTCGATAGCCAAGCTACATAATTTAACGGTAGGTGTTCCTAGAACTTACAAATTGTAATTTTGAAATAAAAATGAAGAGATAATAATGTGAAATAAAAAGAAATATTTATAAAGTTATCATTAATGCATAAAATGAAAAATTGTATTTTTTGTAAGCAAAAGGAAATCGTAAATTAGAATATTTCAGAAAAGGGTTTACCTGCGCTCAGGAGAGTTCTTCTAAAGAAGGGTATATTTCTTTCACTGCCTCTAAAAAGGCATTGAATAAGTCATTCTGATTGCTGGGTCGCCTCATCTATCTCCACATGTACTCCGCAAGGTAAAAATCGAATTGATCCTTACACCTGCGGGTTCCATGCAGCGACTTCTTAATGGCGCTAGCACGAACGTGTGTTCCATTGTTCCATTCCTCTCACGTTCGTGAGCGTCCATTTCTGGATCTTTGAAATGTAAACTGTGATTGACTGAAAGATTAAGGAAACCTTCATCTTCCAAACAATCGTAAGCTTTCCAGCAATCCGATATGATGGTTGTATCCTCCTTTATGTTGCTCTTGATCGATTCAAGTGTATCCTTCCCCCTATCCTAAACCACATGAAAGAAAAACTTATTCGATGACCTTTCAATTCTTCCAAACACTCATGTTCCATTCACTCGTTTGCCTCTGTTATACTTTATTTTACCAAAAATACTTTCGTCAATTTCTACTATCACATCTGGATTTCCAAGCATTGAACTGTCGTATACACACATTTCCATCCATACCTCTCTGCAAAAACTCATCCAATCCGTGACTGTTTGCTTCGAAACACTAAATTCGAAAGAAATGAAGTCGCGCGCGGGCGCGGTTGGTCTTCCGCACCATGAGAATTCGTTAACATGAGAATCTCAAGCATATTCATCTTACTTTCTTCAAACCAGCTATTCTTCCTTTCAGATCTCTTACGATGTCCATTCGTTCCTTTCCCAAATATATCCGTCAATCAGATGCATAGCCTTCTTGTAAAAGGAACATTCAGCACTGTCAGCAATCAATCCTTTTTCCATGCACCAATGTATCCCAGACAATTTCCCCTTTCGTTCCAAATCTTGAAAAAAAAAACGCAAATCGTACCTTTCAGACATACTTTTTAGGATAAGTCGAAGGAAAAAACGAAAAAGAAGGAAAATTGAATATTAAAAAAAATGGTTGAAAACTGTAATATCCTCTATGGACGAAATCCAAGTTCAAAATGAAAAATAAATTAAAAATGGAATCGTTAATTTGAAAATCGTCTGCTCGTGTTGAAAATATCCTCATTTTTTAAAATTAACCAATAGCAATTTTTTAAAAGGAACACGTGACCTTATCTGCATAAGACCACATATCAAAAATCAAGGGTTACCAAATTAAACAGTGTGTTTTTCAGGACCAACATCTGAATATGTCTGCCCTCTCGGGAGGGCACGAAGATCCTGCATGCCGTACAGTTTGACCCTCAGCAGTCCATTGATTCCATATTCATGACAGTGGTTGGATTTCAACCAGTGCGACAAGCAATGCTCCACACTCTCGATAGGCCTCAATCGAATTCCTGCACTTGCTGGTAATTATTTCTTTTTATTATTCGAGGATTTTAACCTTTTATTCTTTAAGGCGTTTTTCTAATATGGCCTTTAAGCATAAGTTAAAAATGGAAGCTGCGGAGATGTCGAAGGATAAGAACTGGGCAATCTTGAACAAGGACCCGTCCTGGGAGAAACTGCTGTAGCTCATTTTAGACTTTTAACAGGTCATGACTGTCTGAGATCGCATCTCTACAGAATTGGTATCGCCAACTCACCAGACTGTACTCTGTGTGACTCTGGTCAGCCTATGACCGCTAAACATTTGGTCGTGTGCCCTGCACTAATTAGCCTTAATTCAACCATCGAAAAATATTGGAGAGCACGTGCACTAATGGAATAGGCACTATTGTAATGTGTGGCATTTGTAAAATAAAATTATTCGAAGCATGACGCGATATTCTGAGTGAACTTCAACCTTACAAAGCGCTTTCCAAATCAGTGTGTTTATTGTGCTTAAGACATCATTCATCCCTCCAGCACAGTCTAAAAGAGATAAAATACAAATCATTTGCATATCCTAACATCTTCCTTTCATGCGATTTTGAGGTTTAACAGATTACTTCTTCCTGGTGTTGCAATTTTGATGGTCAGCAGAGTATTTAAGGACATTCGGATTCCTCGTATCGACAAACCACGAAATTCATTGCAATTCAATCTATAAGTTCAAAAAATAATCAAAATCAAATCTACTAAAGCAAAAAGGCGACGCAAGCCAATAAGAGAAACCGCACACTAGTTCATAATATTAAACATAGTAATTAATAAAAAAATATTCTGAATTGTGTGTGTGTTTAAAAGTCATCCAGTGTTTGATTCCTAACAGTTTTTTCGTCTAATACGTCTACAATTAACGATCGAATTTCAAGGAAATTGGGAACATTATTTACAAAGACATTTTTCTACTTAATTCTGCCAAAAAAGAGAGGGGGGGGGGTATAAAAAGTGCGGAGTATGCTGTAGAAGTTAATTCATTAATATCATAATTCAGCTCTTATTAACAATAATATAAATTTTACAACTTCTATAAGAATTCCGAAAAATAATACGCGGGGGGGGGATTACTACATTCTTATTTGTATTAAATAACATCAATGCAATTTTTATCAAAAGAAGTGAGTTCAATTATAATTGGACATGCTACGAAGCACAGTAAATTCATAAGATATCACATTAAACTCCGCATGTAGGATTTAAATTTTTACTTTGCATTGATACATAAATGTTCTGCTCTCATAAATATATATAAATTATCAAACAGAAAAGTAGATTACATATTTACGGATTATAAGTTTATGGAGACATCATTAAAATTTTTTTGATACATCTCATCATAGTTAAAAAAAATTTAACATAAAATACCAAGAAAAAATTAACAGAAACATTACTTTTATTTCAACTAGATATGGCATACAGGCAACATGAAACATATATATAGTTCATAAATCAACAGATAGTTCAACAATTTGTAAGCTGTCATCTATGACAAAGACACAATTTTTGAGAACTTCACTGGCTTAAATTGTGTCCTGAACACTAACACAAAAATAAAATTGTACGATTCAAGATTCACAAAGTGTGCCATAGTTGTCTGAGCAGTTAAATGCATTATTAAATCATACACTATACACCAACAATGAATCTATACACACTATAAATAATATGAGTATCTATACATTTTCAGTCCTATATGGTACTGAACAAATTTTAACTTTGGAAATGCTTGCTGAGTTTAAGAACTTATTTGATTTTGTTCAAAATATATATTTTTATATTAATCCGAACTTTTAATCCTTGTTTTACTGGAATGGATTTGTTCCTTTTAAAGAGAAAGGTTTTCTCAATTTCTGTAACAACTTAAAATTTTCCAAAAGTAGAATTTATCACATATTGAAAACTAACATATGTGGCTAATTTAAGCATTTCATGGACTGCAAGTGTGATAAAGGCCAAAGCTTTCTTAAATTATACCACTAAAATAAAAGCTACCTCATTCATAACATTTCCAAAGTTAAAACAATGAGTCAACATTTAAGATTGTTTTTTCACCTTTTTCAAATTTCGAACAGTGCATTCATTTTTGACACAGTGATTATTATTACAAAAGGAAGGAACATACTTATCATCTTACACACCACTGCAAGGGGGGGGGAATAACATTTGTAACTACCCCTAAGCCAGAACTAGGTATTTTCAAAAACAGAGATACATAAAAATTAATAAGTTATTTTATTAGAATTATATTCAAAGTGAAAAATAAGATGCTAAAGAATCATTCTCAAAGACAACAGTTTTTAAAGACAAAATTTTGAATTAAAACAACTCAATCACGTCTCATACAGAAAATGTATTGTGTTTTAAATTTCATTAAGTAACATGGCTGACAATAGTTTCTTTCAAATACTAAAAAAACATATCATGAACTATACAGATACAAATATTTCAGAATCGTATCATCTTGACTTTCATAAAAAATAAGCATAAAATTTAATGTTCACATAAAACAAAGATAAAATTTAATAAGTTTTATGTTTATTTTAACACAGTTAATGAAAAACTGAAAGGAACAGAGAGAACCTAACTAGTAAAATATTCTTAAAAATATTAATTATCACACAAATAATTTATTTTTATTATGTTACTGCATTGTTTGATTTCATTGCAGAACAAAAGAATGCTATGCATTCAAAACTATTCAAACTCTTTAGAGCTTTGTCACATTTAAAATTACAACATCCTGAATATTACAAAACCATTCACTGGATTTCATTCAATTTGTTTAATTAACATTGCTCTAGAAGTTTACAGTAAATGGATCTTAACAGTGGCTAATGGAGAATATTAGGGCCCCCCTGCAAAGTCAGGTTATGGGCCCCAAGCTGGATCTTACAAAGGATTTCAAAACTAAAACATAATATAAGATTTGGTCCCCCTAGAGCCCTGCCCCCTCCACAATGCAGGGGTTGCAATGGTGTACATTACGCCACTGGATCTTAAAAACTGTGATCAGACAATGAAAGCAGCATCTAAATAGTTACTTTACACACCAACATATTATTATTAATTTTTGTTTAATTGGATTTTAGCCCAGCGAATAATTTGGAATACCCAGTAAAAGTGATATTTTTGTTAATAATTGATTGATGAAAAATGGAGCAACAAAGGCTATTATTATCCCAGATCTTTGTTGATAAGCGTTATATTTTATTTTTAATTACTGTAGTTAACAGATTAATGGTGACTGTAAAAGAAATAACTGTCTTAATATATATTCATTCTATTTTATTACAGTTAAATTTTTTACATGCAATTTAATCAACAAAATTTTATTTTTATTAAACTGACATGTCACTGCTTTAACATAATTGAGTACTGATGATGTGGGCAAAATTTGAACAATCTTCTACAGTCCAAGAAAATTTTATAACATATTTTCAAAAAGAAATGGAACTCATGTTATATTTATTTTTTTTATCTTGAAAAGTTTAGTATCACTAGTATTCTAAAAAAAAAAATAAAGATAAATAGGTTACAAAACAAACCAATAGTTTAATTTGATCATATAAATGAAAAAAGGGATACAACATAATAAGTAGAAAAATAATAATACATTATTTAAAAAAAGGTTTTTTGTAATAAATTCTAATTTATTTGTGAATTAATTACATTATTTGTTACATATAAAAATTCAAAGGAAAATATGCGATAGGCAAATACATAACCCAAGATATTAGATTTAAATTAAAAGATATTTAATAATCATTTTCTTACATTACTTATTCATAGCATACAAACAATTCGGAATTACTACACATAAAATTCTAATCCTAAATAATACAAAAAATATTGCAATAACAATAAAAAGTAATTTAATATAATTTTACTTACAAGAACAATTTCTGTATCCAGTTCAATAATTTCACAGACAATACTGGTATTATAGATTATATCACAAAGTAAAATGGGGTAATAACATATAAATATATGATTTATTCTTTTGCCAATTATTTATTCTTATACATAAAACAAATAATTTTATTTTATTTTAATGGTTTACAAAAAAAGAAACCTATATAACTTCACAATAAAACTAATGAGAAAATTAAACTTTTACAAAGAAGAGAATGTTTTACTATGCATTATGACAAATACAATATAAAAAGTAGAAAAATATATAATAAAATCACAGTAACAGAACAAGAAAAGTTGTACAAATTATTTTTCGGCAAAACTATATCATCTTAAAAACTACATAGATTTTATTTCTCCTAGAACAGTAATTTTTGTTTAATTGTTGTAAAAATAACATTACCTGCATGATACAACTATTATCAAACACATCACACAATTAATATACAGTTTCTTATGAGGTATAATTCAAAATTTATTGGGAAAGTAATATAGAATATAAAACTCACAGAAAGGTTTCTTAAAACACAAAATGAAAAAAATATAAAAATTGAGCCTTTTTTGATAAAATTTCAATTTTTTAATTCAAAATTGATTTGAAAGAAAAATGCTAAAACTAATATACATATAAAACTATTTTTTAAAGATTTATACATCCCTTCAGCTTTAAAATTTTTTTAAAAAAACAAATTTTTTTATGAATTGATACATTATAACACCAAATTAGATTCAATGAAAAATATCAACCAATTTCAATAATATCCATCAGATTCTAATAAGGAAAAATAGCATTTTTAAATAAAAATATCTATTGGTTTTTTAATTAGCTTCAATGTGTTATTTTAAATTTAAAAAATTATATATTTCAGAATAATTTAAGGAAAAGTTATTAAACACTGATTTATATAAATTCAAATAATTTAAAGTACTAATAAAATATATTTAAGTACTAATAAAATAATATTTAAATACTACTAAAATCTTTAAACTAAAATAAAAATTAATCAAAAAAGAACACAATACTAAAACAATTCACACACAACAATGTTGCTAAATTAGTAATATCAAGAGAAAACTTTAATTTTAAATTTAACTTTTTAAAGTATAATTAGGGAGGTACAATAAAATATAATACACTGCAAATTAATATAACTGTAAACTATTCAAGTGGATATCATTTGTTAATTATATATATATATATATATCAACAATTAGTTTTTATATATAAATAAAACCAGAAATATACACAAAATATAGCCTGTTAAATACATATATACAGTATTTATATATATACACAGCTTTTATCTAAATTTATTGCTACTTTAATATAAACATTTAAGAAAATATTTTTTTATAAATAAAAAACAAAGTTTTAACTATATTACTAGCTCAAATTTATAGTACTAATATCTGTTTACTGATTGAAATTTCAAACATTAAATTAATAAATAATAACTTTTTATATCATTATTCTGGAGCTGATTTAAATGCATATTGTAAAAGATAATGCTTATTTTGTTTCAAACTAAAGCAGCAAAATTTTTCATCAGAATTATGTTTCATTAATCAGTAGATACTTTATAAAATGTGATGGAAAAAATGCTAATAAATAAAGTCACATTTGTTTTTTAGTTTATAAAATTAAAAATTTAAATAATTTATTTATTTTATCCTGATTAATAAGAAACTGGATTGTTCAATTAAAAATATAAAATATTTTTAGGGATGCTCAGTAAAATTTTAAGCTAATTGTTAGTTTTTTTTATACACATTTAAATATTATCCATTTCCCCCTTTACTTTCATATGACAACAGTCACGCATGGATAAAATGAATGTAAATAAATCACACATTACTTTGAAAATTGTATATAAATTTGGCATTTGATTAGTTTTTTATAGTTAACTTAACTATAATAAAAATACAGGAATATTGAATTATTTATAAAACTTGTTTCAACTGTATACTATTTTAAAAGAATTATTGAGCAGATAAAAAAAAACTGAAATGAAAATATCAAATATTGTTGAGAACAAAGACTTGATATATTATTAAATCAAAATATTTAAATCTGTTAAAATGCATACCTTTTGAGATAGTCAAATACAACATGAAAACGTCTCTAGATTGCAAAACTCTAGATCATATGGCATTGTTATACTTTGATTTGTTATTGGCATTAAAATCTCATGGCAATTTTTATTCAAAAACACAGAAATAGAGAAATATTTGAATTCATTCAATAAATTTTAAGTTTATAATACCTAAAATTGCAAAAGAAAAACAATCATGTCAAAAATACACATTTTTGAAAATAAAAGTTGCAAAATTATTACCATTTATTCAGAATATAATTATTTTTCACATTCCATAGTGAAAAAGAATTTAATAAAAGCTCTAAAATATACTCTGTATTTGAATGTCAGTTCATTTCATTTAATCTAAAACAAAAGATATTATTAAACTATAGAGATAAACTGGCAACAAATTAAATATATTTCAATAATTTAGCGACCACAACAAAATCAAGATACACACACAATTTCTCATATCCATACAGGTGCTTACTTTTGTCTTGCATGATTGTCAAAAAAGTGTATAATTATGCAATGTTATATCATATATCTACTGAAATTCTTTAATGCAGTCTAAAATTGAGTGTAACTTTTATGTACTTAAACACAGAGCATGTCTTAGATGCTATTTAAAAGATGTCATTAAAAAATTCTGTTGATATAAATCCATTATTTCATTGACTAATACATTGCTCAATTACAAATAATTTTCCACAATATATTTCCAAGCATACTTTCTTAGATATACATGAAATCAACTTTCATATTCCTTTCTTTTAAAATATAAATGATTGTAACTCACATTCATAAATGTCATACCTTAAAACCAACCATTCCTATTTCTTTGATAATCAAAAAAACATCAAATCTCAAAATATCCTTGGACAGTTATTAAATAAAATATAGTATGATAAAAGCTTTAAGCATACAGGAATAAAAATTTCAATGCTTAAAATTAGCAATATTATACTCATAGCAATTTTAAATAAAGGTTTGCTAATATATAAATGAAAAATATTCACATAGTCAAAAAAAAGTATTAATGAATATTAAAATTAGACAACACAATTTACAATTTTTTCAAACAGCTTTAATTCCAGAAGGAACTTTTACTCTCTCAAGAAATTAACTTTTATATCTCTCTTCTAATTCTAATGTGCGTTATACTTAATTCTAAGATCTTAAACTGAGCAAATGAGTTAAACTGCAACAATATAATTATATAAAAATATTTAAAGGAGAAAATATTTATAGCTAAACTCTTTCAGTAAATTCATAAATTTTTACTTTTATCATAGTAACATGAATAAATTTTTTAAAGATTTTCAAACTTTATCTAGTTGGAGAATTTTTGTACTTAATTTAATTACATTGACAATTAATTAAAAAATAACAATAAATTTTCACTACAAATAAAACTTATACCTTACAAATAAATATGATTATTTTTTCCTTCTTTTTCAATAGCTTCTGTTATTTTAAGCATGTTTTTGCTTGTTTCCAAGCAAAAGAGCTGATTTTTTCTAAGTAATATAAGATTTCTTCAGTTTAAATATTAGGTCTATGCATAAGAAGATTAAATCAAATGAATATACAGATGGTCGATGGATCTATTAAATTCACACTCAAATGGTAGATTTCTGACACACACAACTTTTATCAGTGCGATAAATGCAATGAATCGTTCCTTTAGAATAAGATTAAACAAATCCATCATTGCTTTTTAGAAAGATTCAATTAAGTAACAATAATGTAAAAGGCAGAAGCTGGCCTTTCTATCCATTTGATTTTCACATTTTACTTTTCAAATTATTGTATTTACCGATTGATAAATAAATTGACTAAAGATTATGACTATTTTACATATTTTTTAAACTGAAATTTTTTTTATATATAAAGTATTTGTTTTAAATAAATTTGGCTTTGTAAGATATAATGCACTCTCTCTTGCCTTACGTGCTCTTACTCTAGCTTTAATATAAAATAAATTTTGAAACATGCTTTCTGAATCAAAAAAGAAAATTTAAAAAATTCATTAAAGTATATAATGAGGAAACCTCATTAATTTGCATGTTCAAAGGTAATAAAGGCACTTTTAAAATAGAAATACAGATGTCAATAACTTTGATTTTCTTAACATTATTAACAAATTAAGACCCTGTTAGATAAAACCCTCAAGTGTGAAGATAGGAGAATTTTTAACACTTGATACAAGGGGTGATCAAATGAAAAGGTACGAAACGACATAAAAATTAAACAGTTAAATATTTGCATATTCCGCCAAGGGAGAATGTAGCGAGACATCTCGGGATGCCATTGGGGACTCTGACTGGGATCGGATCATGCGCGGGTGCCCGCATGCGCAGGAGAGAGCAAAGGCTCTTATAAAAAGCGGTGTCCAAATGATGCGGCAGTACGTATGAGGACAGGATGGTGTTCGCGTTGCAAAATTCGACGATTGAGGAGCAGCGAAGTGTTATCTGATTTCTAACAGCGGAAGGTGAGAAACCGGCAGCTATTCATCGGAGGATGGTGACCGTTTACGGGGAGGAATGTGTCTCTGACAAGTCTGTCAAAAAATTGAGTGCGAGTTTTCGTGCAGGCCGTGAGAGTATGGGTGATGACCAGAGACCATGCCAGGCAAACACTGTCATTACGAGCGATCTCATCGTCAAGGTAGACAACCTAGTGAGAAGTGATCGGCGTGTCACATTGCGAATGTTGGCGCTGAAGGTGGATGTCAGCCATGGAACCGTGTAGACAATTGTTCCCGACAGGTTGCGATTTCGGAAGGTGTGTACCGCTTCGGTTCTGAAGCAGCTCACCGACCAGTAAAAGAAACTGCGTATGGGACTAGCACTGCAACATCTGTTTCGGTATCATAAAGACCCCGTTTTCATGAAGCGGATCGTCACAGGTGATGAGACCTGGTGCCATCACTACGAGCCAGAGACAAAGCGGGACAGCATGCGTCGTCACCTCCCCCTAAAAAGTTCAGAGCCGTGAAGTCAGCAGGCAAGGTATTGCTCACTGTCTTTTTCGACGTTCAAGGTCCGCAACTTGTGGAATTACACGAGCACAGAAAAAGCATTAACTCCGATGTGTACTGTGAGACACTCCGACGCCTACGCAGGTCCATCAAGAACAAAAGACTGGGGCTGCTCACGGAGGGTGTGATTCTGCTCCATGATAACGCGCGTCCACACATCTCCAGAGTCACACAAATGGAACTGGACAAGTTCCAATGGGAGACGTTGGACCATCCGTCCTACAGTCCGGACATGTCACCCTGCGATTTCCAAGTGTTTGGTCCACTGAAGAAACACTTGAAAGGAAAGCGCTTCAACTCGGACGACGTACTCAAGGACCCTGTGAAGGACTGGGTCTCGTCACAGCCACATGAATTCTGGGAACAAGGAATCCTGCGGCTTGTTCATCAGTGGGATCGTTGTGCTCAGGCCTATGGTGTATATTTTGAATAAAGTCTATAATTGTACCCACTGTGTCGTTTCGTACCTTTTCATTTGATCACTCCTTGTAGTTTTCACCACATTTATCAGATTTTTAAAAAAGAAATTGTTATCAAAAACTATCATAGCAAAAAAAAAAAATATATCTATAATCTTATGCATAGATCTAATATAGGCATAAATATTTAAACTACATACATTTCTAAAACTAATTAGGATTGAAACAGGATGGATAGGAAAAACTACACTATTAAGAATACAACTTTTAAATTACAATATTTTTTCAGAATTTCTATCTAGAAAATTTTAAACCTGAAAAGAAAAATCAAAGTGCAAAATAAAATTTGAAGAGTTAATACACTTTAACAGAAAATAGATTTAAAAAAACTAAGCATTTTTTTTAATAAAAACTATTATTTTTACTTAAGCATAAAAAAAGTTTCATTTTTAAAATATTTTTAAGTACAAAAAAAAATGTTGAAGAATAACGATACTTTCTCTATACAAACTTTTTAAAACTAAATCTATTTTCAAACTTAAGAAAATATACAAAATATAACTAAACATTATTTCAAAAATTAAAAACACAACATTAAAAAACAAGAAAACATCTTTTTCAGCAAAAAAAAAAAAAAAAAAAGATTTAAAAATGAGATTATTTTCCAGGTCAATATTAGTAAATTATTCTTATAGCTAAATTAAGTGATTTACATTTTTAAAAAAATTATGAATTAGCTTATTTTAATCAAATGCTGCTAGCTAATGATTATGTAAATGATTAAAATGACCTATGAGGCAAATGATGGCACATAAATGCTATTAAGATCAACTTGCATCTTTGTAACAGCATTAATAGACATTAACAGATTCTTCTAGTATTTCAAACAAGGCACCTAAGGGACCTGTACGATATGCAATATCGTAAGCAGTGTCACCAGCATCATTCTTAATGTTTGGATCAATATACGGCTGCCAAAGCAATAGCTCAAGAGTTCTTCTACCAGAGGCATTGGCAGCTGCAAGGTGCAAAGGAGTAATGTGGCCTTTTGTCTGAGCATTCACATCAGCTCCATTTTGCAATAGGAGAGAGACTGCTTCAACACTATCCCATTTACAAGCACAGTGAAGAGCTTCCCACCCGTCTGTGGTTTTTGAACTGACATCTGCATCATATGACAACAACATCTAGAGAAAGAACAGAAAATGATCAGCAAATTTAAAGTATTTAGATTTCCGATAAAAATGTAGCATATTTCAGATTAGATTAAACTAAAAGGCAAGATTATAGCCAAATAATTTAATTTTGTTTAAAGTAGAATTAATTAGGTACTCCAAAAAATTATTTTATTAAATTTTGTTGGAAATAAACCTTTAACCTGCATATACCTCAATTTTTTGTTTCACCTGAAATTTCATATATGATGTATTTCCTACAAGTTAGGTATAAATAAACTTTTATGCATTTAATTTGCACAAAGATTCTTTTAATCATGACAATGATTAGTGCCCTAATATGCAAAAGCACGTGGTTTGATAATTCGAAATATTTATTACTATGATGTTAGTTAATGTTAGATTAATGCTGTATTTCAAAGAATTTAACTTTGTATGTTAATAATAAAATAAATTTAAGGTTTTAAGTTTTTTAATAGTTTTTCCCTGTTTAAATGATTATGAATTCATTAAATTATAATTGGTATCAAATTTAAAATATAATCAAATTATGGTTTAAAAAAAGTTACATCGCATAACATTATTTGGAGACCAGTGGGCAATAAAGGTACTTAAAAGGCAAATACTGAAACTCTTTCACAAAAGGAGGTTAACATCAATAATGATATTTTAAAATATTACATAGCAATATGAATTGATTGTTACTGAGATAAAAGTTTCAACATTCATAAAAATTTGTTGAAATTATTTTGCAATCTGAAGCTAAAATAAAAGACTTGTGCAAAAGGCTTGCAAAGAGTCTGTTGTCAAGAGTGTCTGTCCTCAATCTGTAAATTCAGAACTAAAATAATTAAATTTTATTCAACTTCAGAATAACAAAACAAAACAAACAAAAAATAATAATACAATTTTCTTTCAAAACAGGTATCTTATGAGACAGAAAGCATCAAGTTGGTTACATGAAAAGTGAAATATATCAAAAA
Organism: Trichonephila clavata; assembly: GCA_019973975.1. Taxonomy (NCBI): domain Eukaryota; kingdom Metazoa; phylum Arthropoda; class Arachnida; order Araneae; family Nephilidae; genus Trichonephila; species Trichonephila clavata. The sequence goes on along the minus strand of BMAO01026925.1, from coordinate 43,619 downwards.
ACATACTTTGATCACTTCAATATTGTTACTATAGGAAGCTCTGTGAAGAGGAGTATATAAATCATTATCTCTTGCATTTACAAGATTTGGATCTTCTTCTAAAAGTTTTCTCATAGTTTCTAATTCATTTTTCTCTGCCGCCCATAATATCAGCTTTTTAGGATCACCTTCAAAACAGGAAAATAATTACAGTTTTATTGTTAAACTAGACAAAATAAGAAGAAGGAAATACAAAAATTATTGCTAAAAAGGTTTCTATGCAAATGCCTAGAAAATATTTCCAATTTCTTTTCTTTTTATCAATAAAAAAATTTTGATCTATTGCAATATTAAAATTGTTTGGAAATTCAAAAGTAAATTTTTCTAAAGATTCTTTTGGAATTACTCTTTTATCATTTTGTATGTAACAAATTTTATTTAAGCAATAATCTTAGCACAGTTCATTCTGGATTACAACATATATGACCTGAAATTTTGCTAAATAAACATTTTATTCCATAAATCATGCTTTAACTATACAACAAGACAAAAGAAACAGATTTTGTTTGTGACATATTAAATTTTTTTCACTTATAAAAAAAAAAAAACACTTTATGGTACTTAAGTGTATTATCATCACAACAGCCAAATCAGCACCTCAGGAATTGAACTACTTTCTGCCATAATCTGACTGACAGAAGTTTTTTCATATAAAACATGTTAGAATCCTTTTATTGTTTTTATGTGGTACAATTTATGTGGTGCCAATTTTGCTGCTGTGACACTAATACGTAAATAACCATTTTACTTTTTTAAAAATATGAAAAAAATATTCAGTTATGTTGTAATTATTATATTAATAAAGCAGCAGTCAACAGATCCATAAAACAGATTAAGTGGAACATCAAAATGTAGAAAAAGTCAAGAAATCACACACTTAAATAACAATAAATAGTATTATAATCAATTTAACTTTTGGAAAGTTAGAACTCAATCAACAGGGGGAAAATGAATAGATATTTCATAATGTAGATATTATACAGAAATCTGTTTCTTCAAATATAAAAAAGCTATTTCAGTTGTCTTAAACTACATATAATAACATATATTTATTTTATTGTGAAATAAAAAACACACATCAATTTCTATTTTTTCCTTCCTTATTTTCTTCTAATTACGAAATTTAAATTCCAAGTTATGTGGGTTGAAATCTATTTCAGTTAACACCTTTATTTATAGCCAATTTGGAAGAATATTGTTGCCGTATTCCACAAAAGTCTGTTGCAAGAAAACTTATTCAACTTTCCTTGCAATTATGCCGTATATTTTTGATTATTCATGAATATGAAAAATATAAAACTCAATTACATCAATGATAATTTCATTAATATCTATCATTCATCTGAATTTGTGATTTTCATTTTTATGATCATAATTCTTAAATTGCATAAAAATTTAAGAATTAATCAATTGTAGGGACCATCAAGCTAGCACATCATGCCAAATTCTGACTAATATTAAAAATAATTAGCACTGTTTTTGCAATGAGAATACAGTTGGTAAAAAATGCCTCTGGAGTAAGAATGTCTTTGGTAATGTTGATCTTCATGTGATGAAATGGTTCTATGGATTTAGAATATCTGTTTACATAACAATTACATTTTATTTATCATTACTCTAATGTAAGCTTACTTCTATGTCAATGCATCAACAACACAAGAACTATAGCCTAGAAACAACTGTACATGGGTACTTTTTTGTTTCAGGAGCCGTTGGTGACAGCTAAAATTCTTTTTTTGCAAAATTCTGTACTAAACACAAAATAAGATATATAATAATCTTAATTTCAATTCAATTAATAAATTATAATTTCATAGAGGCATAAAATTTTTCATTTCTTCCAATATTAAAGAAATTTTTTTATATAATTGACAGGCGATTTTTTGTACCCTTGAAAAAAAGTAACATTATGTGCATAAGTATTAAAACAGAGAGAAATTAGAAAAGATGTAAAGCCTTATTGAAACACAAAAGACTGATAGACTGAAAAGTATCTATATTTTAAAAAATATACAAAGATTGAAAAACAAATCCTTACAGTCATTATTAACGATTGATGTACAAATATCTTTTCATTATTAAACTAACAAATTTATATAAATAAGCAGCATACATTTTGTAAAATACAAATAAATTTTATACTTAGGAGGAAAAAAATCAAAAAATGTCTGAAGAAACATAAACTGCTCAAATCTTACCACCAAGATCTTCAATTGGTCGTTCATCTTCAAGACTTTCGTAATTCTCTGACCAGTGTGAAAAAGACCACGTAGAAAGTTGAGATTTGTCATCAAATGATGACTGACGATCCTGATTATCTTTATTGTCTACAGACGATTGCCGTTCAATTGCTTCAGAAGATTTCTCTTCTGATAGCTGATGTTCCACGCTTTCTGTCGAATTTTGTTGTTCGATACTTCCAACACAATTCTTATAATCTGTATCGTCTTTAGAATCTTGAGGATCGTCACTTTTAGTATTCGAGACATTACTCTGTTCTACACTTTCCGTAGATTGCGGAGTATCGGTTTTAACTTCATCTGCAGCAATTTCAGAATTAGATGCATTGTTCAAATCGTTAGCATCAGTTTCCAGTTTTTCACTCATTGGCCTCATTCAAAGGAATTTCTGTTCTCTTATAATTCAAAAAATACTGTTCACAATTTAAAACTTTTCACAAACAACAACACTTAAATTATAAAAACAATTACTCGCAATTAAGTTCCGCAGTCAGTTTTTGTTTACATATTTTCGCCGCATAACTTACAAAGAGTTTTACTGACAAAGAAATTAGTTGTTGGGCTCCTCCTTCCATCAAAATTCTTTTCCTATTTTATTTAGTTTATAAAAAAAATACAAGAAAATTAATGTATAATATGTTTAAAAATTTTAAAAATTTTCAGTTTATTTCTTTCAGAAAATGTTGGAAAGATAATAAGATAAGAGTAAAGTCTGGAGTTTGTTGTAACTTGTATGATAGAAACTTTCAAATTTTAACGGGTTATTTATAATTCATTTCAAAAATAAAAATACCCGCAGATGTATAATCTGCATATTTCGAAACAATTCTGAATTCTTTTTTGTAAATTATGCTGAAATTGTTCTTCAAATGTACAATCGATTGTAGTAAAATATTTTAAACACAACAAATTAAAAATTATTTGAATCTAATCTTGTATTTAAAATTATAGTAAAATAATAATTTATTTAATTTTTGTTTTTCATATAAAAATATCAAATATTTTTCATTATGTGATCAATTAATCGTCATCAAACGTGGAAGTGAATTTCAGTTTTGTTGATGTTCGGTTTGATTCTCGGCTTCAATTGTCAAATGGGATACATCGCCGCTTCCCTGTTACGATTGACTATATTTTTGACGGTAAGATTTTCTTTTATGAAAAAATCGTTATGGACATATACAATTCCACTGATATTGTTAGAAAATTTTCGTTTTTGTCCTTTTGATTAGTAGTTTCTTGAATATTGTCATTTAGTTTTAATATTTTTTACATAACGACGATTTTCCTTTTAGCCGGATCGTTCAACATGCATTCAATTTTTCATTACCTTTCGTTTTTTTGTTCATAAAATATAAATTGATCGTGAAATGCATTTTTAGACCCGATTTTGTGTTTATTGAAAAAAAGCGAAAATAAACTTTTTTTTTTCCAGTTTAAGAATTTTTATTTCAACAAGAAACAATGAATTAAACACTTCTTTACAATATAATATTAGTCTAAATTATATGATTATTCAATGAATGTGTAGTTTTTTTTTTCTAAAAGTACAAATTTATTAAAGGGTTGGGAATAAATTAAATTGTAAAAAAAATTTAAAAAATAAATTAGGTATAATTTTTTTATCTCTAGAATTTCAAGCCATTATTATTTCATTCAACTACATATTTGATCGTTTATTTTGAATGAAACGTTTATTTTCAGTGACAAATATTTTTAAACAATCTAAATATTGCTAAATATCTAGATTGTTTAAAAATAGGACACAATAGAATACGTTTATTATGCTTTGTAAGAGATTTTAATAACTTTTATTTGAGTTTTTCTCTTGAAAATCATCATTTCAAATTATAATTTATTCTTCTGTAATGTTTTACTTTTCATTTGACTAACTGAGGCAAGTTTCTCCACTAAATCTTATTAATATTTACTGAGGGGAAAAAAACTATTGAAGTATTTATATTAAATGATAACAGTACTGAATTAGACATCTTGTAGCTAATGATTAGTTTTGTAAAAATAAGTCTCTGGAATCCAATGTTTATTTGTATTTGTAATATGCATCTGTTATTTAATTTTATGATTAGTGATAATTTTGAATATAAATTTTACATATTAAATTTTATAAATTTGTGTTTTTCCTTAAAATTTTTATGACTGTAGCCTGTGATATTAATCTTATTACCATATATCACTGTATCTTAACTAACATTAGTTATTTCTTAAAAGATTGTACTTTTATTCTAATTTGCTTAAAATAATGTTTTTTATCTTCCTGTAGTCATGTTCTTAGTGAAACATTTTAATTTTTGAAATTGTGTATTTTTGTCTTTTAAGTATTTCATAAAAGTTTGGAATTGAAAGATATTTTATCTCTATGATTTCTCATAAAGGCAGTAATATATAGTTCTATCTTTTGAATGCTTCATGAAAAGGTTTTTTAAATTTTACTAAAGAAAATGTGTATCAATAATTTAATCTTCTTAAAAACACTTTTACATTTTTTTTTTAAATTTGTAATTATTTGAAAGTAAAAGAAGGTTTTAAATAATGTAAAATACTGCTAAATGTATTAATAAAATGTTTATGCATAGATTGAATGTATAATGGAAAATTTTGTGATTGAAACACAATTGTGAAATATGTACCAGATTTTGTTGGGAAAAGAGCAAAGAAAGGGAAAAAAGGTGTTTTTAATGTAATTTCAATGAAGTTTTATGAAAAAATTGACACTGCACATTTTTAATTTGATAAACATTTGTTGATGAATTTGATTTTTTGTGCACAAATACAATGCTTCATACTTTAGAAGTATATCTACTTGGAAATTTGTATGAATATTTTAACTCATTTCTGCTAACTCTTCACTTTTGCTTAACTCTTTTATTTTAAGTAATATTTGATCAGTGTAACAATATATTTGAAAAGAGGATTATTGTGAAAAATTTGTTCCTTATGTTATTTTTAAGGAAAGAAAATTTTTACAAAATTAATTTAAGCAGTATATGTACATCCTTTGAGTATCCTATTTCATAAATTTAGAAACTTGAGATTCAGAATAATTTTTTCTGTATCGCTTATTGTAGTAAGGATATTTCTTACACATTGTGTTCATTTATACCACAATTTCTTAAATCTTCCTGATACTTTTCTACACTTAAAAAAACAGTTTTCATCTATGTATTTTATTTTTGACTAGAGTATATATTAAATGTATATTTGTTTGAAATACTTAGAATCAAATCTTTAAATTTTTTTGAAAAAATATTTGTTTTAATACCATTTGTGGTTTACTTAATCAAATATTTTACAGTATTGCTCTTAATACCCCCTCTCCCCAAATTTAGGCAGTGCAAAGTAACATTGTGTTAACTTTCTTTTAGGATGACTCTGTGACAATATGGTACTTTAACAAGACTCTTTAAAGTACAATCATTATTCTTTTAGTGAAAAAAGTTCATAATTTAATTATATCTTAGTAAGTTCTGGTTTAAAATGGGTTCTGGTATTTTTAACTTTTTTTTTACTGTTGCAATGTCACAATATTTTTTTTAAAGCTATATGTGTGATTGTCAAATGAGTCTAGGGTGCCAAAAAATATATTAATAAGAACTTCTAGATCTGATTGACATTGTACAAAGATATCACCCTGATATCTCTTTGTACAGTGTCAATCATTTTATGGTGAGAAATAAAGACATCTAAATAGACTATAGCGCTGTAATCTTGTCTTGAATTAAACGAGAAGAAAATATCTGTGAGAAATAAATGAGAAGTACCAGTTGAATGATCTAAATTATTTGAAGAAAAAAGGTAGATGGGTGTTAATGCATTGGATGTAGCTTGGTGCTTTGAAATTGGGTTCTGAATCATAAATTTCTAAATTTTAAATTAGTTTATTGCCAATATTTGTAGGTGTTTGTTGTAAAATTTCCTCAGCAGAGAGAGAGAGAGAGCTGAGCAGCAAATTTTTTTAATGGAGTTACTTTCATGGTATTAGTATATAAATCACTATTTCTTGTGAACCATATAGCTTTGCAGATTGGCTTATAATGGATTACTTTGTGAAGTTCCAAGTATTTCAAAATTTGTTTTGTGCAGCATTACCCCATATTGAGCATATATAAAATCAAACTTGTCCTGAAAATAATGCTAACTATTTCATTATTAAAAAATGTAGCATAATTCCACCAGATTGTTGGATGCATTTTACATTGAACATTTCTGAACTATGAACGTGAATGTATTTAACATATTACCTCCAGATGAGGATTTTACTTAATGTAATGCTAAGATATTTTGTGAACCAAGACTAAAGTAGAGGAGCCTGCTTGAAGCTTTAATTTGAGAGTGAGGGGTCTTTTAGATGTGAATAGAATGTTATCAGTTAAAAACATTAACATTTCCATTGTCTGGCCAGTTAATGCATTCAGGTATTTTAAGTTAAGCTTGTACAGCAGAGTGAGATGATTCTAGTTATTTGAATGTATAATTGACATTTTTATTAAATAGTGTTAGATCCAAAAGAGAACCTATATAGTGGGGACACTCACATCTGTTTGAACCGAATGTTATTCACAATATAGAACTGTATATAAGATTTTTAAAGGTATTAGTTTGGTGTGAACATGTGGTTTGCTTTAAAAAAAAATGAGACTTTCTATTGTAAAATAACTGATGTGCTCTTTGTACAGGTTAATTTTTAAAATGAAACTCAATAATCCAACAAAAAACTAGCAATGAATGATCAATCAGTAAGCCGTCTTTGGCTACGTTGTTCACGAACATAAAAATTCTTCTTTTTAACTCGCTTTTATAAGTTTCACTTGCATGTAACGGAATCTTTGCACTCAATTTTTACCCACTTTAAAAAGTCAGATTAATTCGAAATCTTGCACACTTGTCAAGGACCGATGACAATACAATAATTTCTTAATTTTGTTCCATTTTCCTGATCAGGACATCAGGAATAACGATATCCTGATTTGGCGACTAATTCCAAAAACCACTTCCAAATTTGGCAACTTATTGCATATACCATTTTCAGATTTGGCGACTAATTCAATGTACCATTTCAAGATTTGGCGACTAATTCCAGATTTAGTGACTAAAAGATTATGGTGCAACCCCCTAAAACGAATACACACTTGTGGTTTAGAAATAAAACATGAGCAAGTATGAGCAAGGGTAGGTTAGTCCTTTTAGTTAGGTAGGTAGGGTCTTTATATGAGCAAGGGTAGGTTAGGTGCGTCAGCTATTTCTTACCATAATATAAACAGTTGTCTAGTTTTTCAGAAAACGAAAATAAAAAAAAAAAAAGACTCATGCATGGGGAAAAAATTATTTATCTGCTAACTGTTAAATATTTTTTATTTTTACAAAGCAATACGTTTAGATGTGATGATACGAATTATTATTATAACTATACGTTTAAAAGGTTATAATACGATTGGCACTTAATATTTCTGCTTAAAACACTTTGATTTGACTTGCATCTGCAGAGACGGAATTTTTAAATGATTGTGTGAAAAACTAAAAAAAAACATGCTTTTAATGTAGATTGAACTAAAAAAATTAAAAATAAATTATAGTCTAAAAAAAAACTAAAAAACACGCTTTTATAGTGAATCAAACTAAAAAGTAAAAAAATAACTCTTAATATAAGAATAAAATGATTAACGAGAAAATTAATGTCATTGGGGTAAAAGCGTGGGGTGCTTTGTACTATATTTTTTACACTAACTCAGCATTTCGGAATAGAACTAGTAAGAAATTATAACAAATAATATAGAGAACCCCACGCTTTTACCCCAATGACATTAATTTTCGCGTTCATCATTTTATTCTTATATTAAGAGTTATTTTTTTACTTTTTAGTTCGATTCACTATAAAAGCGTGTTTTTTAGTTTTTTTTAAACTATAATTTATTTATTAATATAAACGGATGGTCGCGAAGGAAATGTTTAATATTTCAAATACAGCAACAAATTTCATTGAAATATCTAAATGTATGTAATAGCTTTGAAATAATTAATATCATCACTTCTAAGCGCGTATTGCTTTATAAAAATAAAAAATATTTAGCAGTTAGAACGCAAATTATTTTTTTTCCACATGCACAAGCCTTTTTTTTATTTTCATTTTCAGAAAAATGTTTATATTATGGTAAGAAAATTGCTAACACACACCCACCCTCCACTTTCTCAGATACAGAACACTATTTTTTGTTTTATTTCGACTAACCGCAAGTGTATTTTATACTTGCATATATTAGCTTTAAATTCAAAACACTCACTTTAGGGTTAGACCTTATTCTTTTAGTCGCTAAATCTGAAATTAGTCGCCAAATCTGGAAATGATGTATGAAATTTGTCGCCATATCTGAAAATGGTATATGGAACTAGTCGCCAAATTTAAAAATGATATTTGCAATAAGTTGCCACATCTGTAAGTGATGTATGGAATTGTCGCCAAACCTGATTATCCTTATTCCTGACGATTTTGAAACGGACAATGAAACAAAATTATGAAATTATTGTATTGTCATCGGTCCTTGACAAGTGTGCGAAATTTCGAATGAATCCGATCTTTTTAAGTGGGTAAAAATCGAGTTCTAAGATTCCGTTACGTGCAAGTGAAACTTATAGAAGCGTGTTAAAAAGAAAAATGGGAAGCTTTGAAAACTACTCTTTATTCAATTATTGGAATCATTTTCTACGAAGACAGGCTGCTACTGCTTCACATAACATTTGTAAATATTATTTTTAAATAGATGTATCCCGTATATATAAATCAAGTAATGAATATTTAATTGAACTAATTTTCCTCATTCTATTTCTGCGACAAAGGGCATGTTAAATCAGCCGTGGATGCCATCTATTGTGTTAACCTCGTGATCTGACCATAGTTCAAAATTATGCTGACTTATTGGTTGTTTTTAGTGTGGATCTTATGAGTTGATCAGATATAGGCAATGTGGAACGAATTATAATAAAAACTGCTTAACAATTGTAATGCGTTTGTTTCAAATATGCGATGCAATTTTTTGATATATTAAATGGTGAAGAAATGTTATTTCCACTAGTAATAATACCTAAAAATAATTGCGAAAGATCTTGTATAACTTAGAATGTGTATGTTTATTTTAATTAATTATTTGCTTGTTTCGTCATGCTTATTCGATGGCCACTAATCACCCCGAGTTCAAAGTTCAATGGAGGGGTGATGACGGCTTTAATTAACTTAGTCCCATTTGTGTTCACAGAGAAGGGACACAAAACATTAGGGAGAACGACGCACGCTTAGTCAACCCTCCATATATCAAAACATTAGATGTGCCTTTATATAGTTGTAGGCGGTCGCATGCTCAGTTAAAAGGGCTATTGTTCTGTTGGGGGTTTGGAACTATTAACTGTTCACATTAGGGTTTGGATGATGTCATTTCGGCATCCTGCCTTTTTGAATGAACTTTAATATTATACTGTTATATGTGTTGTTGTCAAAGTATTTTACGTACTTTATATATATTTAAAGGTTCATCAAATTCGATTGATTTTTTTTCTTAAGGACTTTAAAAGTAGCTTTTCTAACTAATCGCTGTTTACGACTTACTTTTTTGGTTAACTTCTATAAACGCTTGCTTTTTTAACACGCTTTTATAAGTTTCACTTGCATGTAACGAAATCTTAAAACTCGATTTGTACCTACTTAAAAAGATCGGATTCATTCGAAATTTCACACACTTGTCAAGGACCGATGACAATACAATAATTTAATAATTTTGTTTCATTGTCCTTTTCAGGATCGTCAGGAATAAGGATAATCAGGTTTGGCGACAATTCCATATACCACTTCCAGATTTGGCAACTTATTGCATATATCATTTTTAAATTTGGCGACTAGTTCCATATACCATTTTCAGATATGGCGACAAATTTCATACATCATTTCCAGATTTGGCGACTAATTTCAGATTTAGCGACTAGATGAATAAGATGTAACCCTAAAGCGAGTGTTTTGAATTTAAATCTAATATATGCAAGTATAAAATACACTTGCGGTTAATAGAAATAAAACAAAAAAAAAGTGTTCTGTATCTGAGAAAGTGGAGGGTGTGTGTTAGCAATTTCTTAGCATAATGTAAACATTTTTCTGAAAATGAAAATAAAAAAAAAGGCTTGTGCATGTGGGAAAAAAATAATTTGCGTTCTAACTACTAAATATTTTTTTATTGTTATAAAGCAATACGTTTAGAAGTGATGATACGAATTAACATGAACACGTTTAAAAGGTGAAACAAGATATCAATCATTGGCATGGCCAAGTAATTTTAGCTCGTTTTTCACATGTTGTATTTTACAATAATGCAACTAATGAACTTTTCACTAACAGAAAATAGTACTGTACTTAAAAAAAATTTTTTTTTAATTATTAAATTTAAATATGATTCAGCTCATCTAGGGCACAAATGCGACCAAATGCCGAAAATCCGAGGTCAATTGGTTGCTTATTGGCTGAGAAAAAGGTACGACAAAATATGGAACGAAGATGAAATTTGCGTCCTAATAGCGCTTTTGTTCCACTACGTGAAAAACGCGCTAAAAACGACTGACACTTAATATTACCATGGTTTTATTAACTCGCTTTCTTTAATGTCTGTCCGGGTGGAATTTTGTAATTGATTTTAAACTGTGTGACTTTCCGAGGAGCTAGAGACTTGAAATTTGGACCATAGCTTAGAAGTGGATGACAATGCATGAAAATGTGAAAAAAGAAGAGAAAAAATGAAAAGAGGAATTTTATACTTTTTTGTCTGTTATAAAAAAATGGTACACTAAAAAAATTTTTAATTCGAACTTTTTCTTCTTAATACACTTTTATTAGTTTGGCCTATATCTATAGAGACGAAATCTTTGAAATATAACGATACGGGACTCATCCGAGGCCTCGTAAACGGAGAGAATAAATACACTTCAGACCCGTTAATTAATATCCATTGAAGAGCAAGACTAATTCCAGCAGCCACGTAATTCCAGCTTCAAATATCAAACTCTAGGATAAATTCAACAATGAATAAATGATAGTTTAAATAACTAAAAAACACGCTTTTATTGTAGATCGAACTAAAAAATGAAAAATAAATTACCGTTTAAAAAAAAACTAAAAAACACGCTTTTATACTGAATCGAACTAAAAAGTAAAAAAAATAATTCTTAATAAAGAATAAAATGATAAACGAGAAAATGAATGTCATTGGGGTAAAAGCGTGGGGTGTTCTATAAATGTATCAATTGTTATAATTTCTATCTTCTATTCCGAAAATCTGCATTAGTGTAAAAATGTAGTACAAAGCACCCCACGCTTTTACCCCAATGACATTCATTTTCTCGTTAATCATTTTATTCTTTATTAAGAATTATTTTTTTACTTTTTAGTTCGATTCAGTATAAAATCGTGTTTTTTAGTTTTTTTTAAACGATAATTTATTTAAAGTCAAACTTTAGGCTGTCTTTCACCAAATGTACTAGAGCCTGAACTAAACACGAAATACATTTTCAAGCAGAAAAATGTCTTTTCATGAAAATTAGGCATAACACAGCCATGCAATTAATTTAGCTCTTTATAAAAAATAGCGTTCATAAAATTTCAGTAAATAATCTCATTTTAACATGTAAAGGGATATCTCATTCGACATTATGGTGTAGGAGAAAAAAATTGCGAAACTTTGATTAAAAAAATGAGGAGTATAATAAAATATGTTGCTCTTTATAGGATAGCGAAGCCAGAGTTATAATATAAATGTTGGGATATGTTTATCTTAAAAAATATTTCAAATTCGTGTCCTATTCTTTAACATTGCGCAAAGATATCCGATATCAGACTAATCGTTTACTGTAAAAGAAACTTGCTGAAATTTTGAAAATTAAAATTTTTTTAAAAATAAAAGTCCTGATATTTTTTGCTGAGCATGTAATTTTAATGAAGAATTAAATAAATTTCTGACATGGTGTAACATCTGAAACGCTTAGAGCACATTAATATAACTGAAGCTTTCAAAGCGCACGTATACACGCACAAGCCGGATTCCTTTAAATCGGTGGGCTCTCTTAATCCGGACAACCATTTAAAAAAAATGAGTAAAGATGAGCTTAGGTCGTCATGTTCACACAGAGTAGTTCCCCCCTCTCCTTTCTATATTGATTTGAATTCTCTCTTGTGCTATTATTTATCATTTTACTTTGTCTTATTTCAAAATACGTGTATCACAACCTACTGGCGACATTATAGGAAACGAAGCACATGGTTGTCAATTCAGCGCGTATGACTCATAGGAAATTAGGGTCGCCAACTTGGCGAGTTATTAATAGAGTTGGCGATTGTTGCGATAATACATAAGTACCAAAATACGTATTATTTTTGCTTTACAAAGTGTTCATTCTGTGTATCTTGGCTTGTTTTAATGAATCCAAACGAATTAAAGACCCAATTAATCTAGATTAATGTGTGGTTCTACTATATATACATAATACTAGGCGTATATAGAATTCTTAAATGGGAAGGAAGATGAAAGTTTCGTACATAATATTGAACATAGTTTGAATTTTAAGTGGGTAATGAAACCGCGTTTTTAACGTATTTGACTTATTTTGTTAGCTTGGTTAGTCTGAGTAATTCCAAGCGCACGTTACTGGTGTATGTAATATGACCAAAAATTTTGGTTTCCTTTCTAAATTGTGGTTTTCTCGTTATAAAATTATCATTATTAAAATATTACTTACTGATTGAGTTCACACATTCCAGTAAAGACTATCAGGGAATTCAATCCTTCTTGTATTCGTTTTTATCTTTGCATTAATTAATCATGATTTTTATTAATTACAAGTTAATACACTATAAAAAGCAGTGGCGTACACAGACTTCCTAAATAGAGGTAGTTTTTTTTTCTCTAAAAACACGCTGACAAAAAGCACCAAGGTGTAATCTGTATATTAAAAATCTGCTTATCTGTGGGAGGAGTTTGAAACCACAAACCTCACCCATGTATACGTCACTGATAGAAGGTATTTTGTAAATTCTTTTACTCCTCTTACATAAAAAGAAACTTTTTTTCTCTCAAACTTATATTCTTTTGATTAGAAATAGGAACATGTTATAAATAATTATGTTCTTTCTTTACTACTTGCAAGTGAGACTCTCCTCCCACTTTTTTTCGTAACGGAGAACTTTGGCAAAATGTGATTGTTTATTTAATTTTCATAAATTGTCTAGAATTGAAAATAAAATTTACACAGCAGCATATGATTGCAATATACAATGAGAACATTTTTTTAAATGGATTATGTTGATCCTTTATTATAAGAACTTAATTAAGAAAGAAATGTGAAAATATCAGAATTCTAAACTGCGATTATTAAGTGTCATATTTCTACACAATGTAATAGAAGTAAATCATTTATTTTCCTCCTGTTTGCATCATTTTTTCGTTCCTGGTATGATTTCGATACACAAAATAAGTCTTAAATGTAGTATTTCGATTGTTTCCTGAAGCGAACATTTTTAACGAAAGAAATATATGCGAAATGTCGAAATCCAGTCAACTAAAAGTTCCACTGACCCTACCCTGAAGTTAATATGGAAGCTCGCGATGCTTGTGTTTCTCGATCTGAAGTATGAAACGGGTCATCGAACGTTCGAGATAAAAGTCACTGCCACTTTTCTATTCAAATTGAGTGTGAAGTCGGAAGAAGTGAAATTTGGTGAACCTTGTGGTGACCGAAGTGCAAAACACAATGAAGTAATTTAAGTGTCATCCCAGTCAGGTTTCGCTTTTTTTGTTTTATTTGTATGAGAAGTCCGAGCTAGGTTTGGCCGAATCAAAATTCAGCCTCCTACTGTATCGTATAATTAGCTTACTAGGTTAGCATTTATTACTCACGCAATTATGAGAATTAAATATGATTGTTTTTTGTAAGTAATCTATTAAAACGATATCCGATTGAAAATGTTTATTATTTTTAAAAAAGAGGAAGAAGTGAGAAATATTTTATTAAAATTTTAAAAGAATTTTGTAACATTTTTATATGTGCACAAGCCTTGTCTTACATTTAGTTAAAATAACTGCAAGGTCAAAATTTGATTTTACATAATACTCTGTCATTTAGATTGTTCAACTTGCATGTTAACTTCTTCGTGTCTAACCTCAGTGAATCAAATACTTCACTAAGTGAAGCCTAATATAAAAAAGTAAAATAATAATGACGGTGAAAGTACTCAGTAAGTATGCAAGTGTATTACTTCCTCTGTAAAATATTTTTGATAGGCATTAAGGTACCAGAAGTCATACTTTGTAAAGATTAAAACTGAAAATGGGTAAGATTTTAGGATTAATTTTTGTTGCGTTAAATTAATGAATTAAAATAGATGAGAGAGAGAGGAAAATCATTATAAAATAAAATAAAAGATTGTATTTAAAAAAGTTTAATCTTAACATTCGCTTTAAAAACACCAATTTTTTTTTTATTGCATCACCTGCATGATTCTGTTAACATTAAAAAAAATTTGGCAGTTATAGAGACTGCCGATAGAAGTGAAAACTTAGAACTTTTAGTATTAAAATTTGAAATTTCATAATGTTTGAATTAAAATTATCAACATCAATCTGGTTTTCACATCTATTGACACTCCAAGCAACAACTAAATGCATGTTTATATAGTTTTTTATTATTCAAATATGTTACGGGCTGTACTAGATCATGACAAAATATAAATACAATTCAATTGAAATAACAATTAATATACAATCATATATTATTTATGGATAGTATTTGTATTTACTTAAATTTCAATGTACTTGATTTTTAACATTATTTTAATTGTTTGCATCATTGTCATCATTAATTTCGACAATACTTAGACTTTTTGTACTTCCAATCATTTCATTTTGTTTTAAAAAAGATACAATAGGCTTATGGTAACTAAAGTAAGAAAGGAAAATGTTTGATTCAAATTTATCTAAGTATCGCGTGTAAAAACCGCATCGATCGTCGTTTTATATTTTGTACTACTGAGTTTTCGATCATTGGACATATTTAAATAAAGTGTTTGATTTAGAAATTCAATTAGTGGTAGATTTTTATCGTCTGCAAAGTTAATATTGAAGTCTCCGCTTAAAATCATCGGTACATTATGATTTTTTCGCCAAATCTTTTTTCGAGTATTTCAGAACCTTCTTTTGTATAAATCATCAAATTTTCGAATAAAAATTGTTGTATCTGTCTCATAGATTTTCCAGGCGAAATATAAACGGCAATCATTAATATGTATTTCCCATTCTCGGAATCTCAACGAGCAATGCACAGTATATACACATTGAACTTTTCACTAAATCCATTGAATTTCACTTATAAGATATACATACATCAGCTGCATGGCTACAGATATACTGCTATAAGCATGTCGGTGACGCGAAAGCACGAGATTTCACCCATTCAAAAAGTGTCTTAAGGCGAACAGCACACTGCGCGTGCGCCAGTCAGAGCATGTCGGTGACGCGAACCCATAAGATTTTCCCCTACCAAAAAGTGCCCAACGCCGCTAAAGAAGTTTTCACTTCAAAAAGTCCTTCTGTCTAACCAAAATAATTGGAATCATATTTGAATAAAAAATCTGGATGATCTATATAAAGTAAGAAAAATATTTTATAAAAACATTGCAAGTCTATTTATACAGTTCTATTACAGTACACTGGATGAGAAAGAAAACATATTTTCCCTAATTAACATGATACCCTAAGCCACGAGAATCTCTAATGATATTTTAAAATATTCATTTCGTATGGAAAAAAAATTGACGTGTCTGCTCCAGCAGTGTTCTTGTCACCCTACTGTGATTTAAGGGGGGATAATCTCTCTCACACACGCACATATATATATTAGGATTCATAGTAGAATTTTCAAAGGGAAATATGACTCACATTTATGTTAGTTCAGAAAAAATAAATCAGCAAATTTCTAAAAATATTATTTTTTCTTTCGTAAATGGATCTCAAAGCCAAATCTACTTGTTATAGGAAAACTTTAAAAATCCTTCTAAAAAAACACATTAAAATTATAACTTAAAAGTATGATTACCTAGTATTTTTCAAATTTCATTTCTTTAGAATGTTAGTTTGTTAATGTATTGGAATGTCATTCGTAATACATTAATGTTTTCAAACAAATCCGTTGTTTAGATACGCGCTCTATTATTTTATATTTCTATAATTCACTTAATGCGAATCAGACAAATAAAAAAGCATTTGTGGGAAACAATGAAAGAATCAGAAATTGTTTTGGATAAATTGACGCGACATAAACACAGTCAGCATCAAAAAAGAAGGGAAAAAATATTTATTAGTTGTGTTCTATATGTTTAGAGGGGCACTGTGGTCGTGAGTATGACAGTTTTCCTCACGAAGAGGGAGGAGGGAATAATCAACAGGAAACCATTAATTATATAATTAACGTATTTTTTATTCATTAAGACGTACTGCGTGCTCCAATGAAACTTTTAAAGAATCATTGAACTTTACACTTATTTATTAACTTGTTTTGCCTTATCTTTTCTGCTAACATGAATCAAATCCCCATGACTGCCAAAAGGCATAAATTAATTCACAAGAACCGTGTTCATTGGTATTGTTTAAAATCTTTACCATAACAATGTGATCTTTCATTTCATAAACAATACACACTATGACTCATCGGTATAAGCATTATTTGCGCGAATGTTATTGTTTCGTAAGGGTAATTCTAGAATCTTGCTATTTATTTATTAATGTTGTGTTTATTTTTTTAAAAATAATGGCTTTAAGGAATAAATATTTTTTGGAGTTGTTTAATATGATGCTAACTAAATTTTTAGTTAGTTTTGTGTATGTGTTATGCACACATCCCCCCCCCCCCTCTTCCCATTTATTTACTCATTAAGTAAGGTTACAATTTTTTACCGAGGCTGCATATTTTTTTTTTCTGTCAGTAGTAAATCAAACAATCTTGTTTTCCTATTTTTCTTTTAAATTATGAATGTGTACAAATATCTTGTATTTCTTTAAAACAATATATGCAATTATTTATCATAAGGTATTAAAACAAATTTAGTTGTAATTAAGCTTGCTTTTTTTTTTTGCGATTGATTTTTTCTCCAAACTTCAAAATTTTCCTATTCGTATTGCCGGTATTGTGTATGCGGAATTTTTACATCCCCTCGATTTACATACATCAGAACACACAAATTAAGTACATTATTTATTATTTTACGCTGTCATCCAATCTCATTTTCTTATTTACTTTTCATTTATTTGTTTATTTATTTATTATTATTATTATTTATTTTTGATTTAACGTTTCTAAAATTGACATTCTAAAATTTAAAGCAATATTTTGCATTTATTTTAGTGAAGACTGAAATGGTCCAAGGCAAATTAATCATATTCATTAGTTGATATAATTATTATCTTGTGTATTTTTCTTTAAAAAATGCTGAATTAAAGTTCAAATTATAGTATTTAGAAACGACTCAAGCTACTTAGAAGTTTGTTATCTTTTTCTTAGTGCTTTGTAGAGGAAAATGCTAAATAAACGAACAACTAAGCTATATTTGATGTCGAACAACTGTGGGGTAAACTACAACAAATAAAAGAATTTTTTTTTTAAATTAAGTAGCTTTATGGTGAAAGTAATACTTTTTATTGAAATTAAAAACTCAACACAAATAATTAAAAATTCAATTCGTACGACGCATTTTAATATCATTTTTCAGTATTTATAATTGTGTGTCCGACTTGAAAGTTTTCAATTCGCCTGAAAAATCAAGCTCAATCATGATTGTTGTTCTCATTTTAACAGTGAAAAAAAACCACATCGTTAGTTTTGTTTCCGAATTGAATTTGGAATAATTGTACATTGCATTTTTTTCAATTAGATCACACAGTTCTTTCGAAAAACGTTTAGAAAATATGTAACAGCAAAGGGGTGTCTTTTTCCGAACTTGATTGTGAATCGTTAGTGTCCAAATGAAGCAAATAAGATATATTTATAATTTCCTCAAAAACAACAACAAGAAAAAAGCCTGATGTCATAGTTGTAAAAATGGCTTATATTTCATTTACAAATTTTGAGGTGTTGAATTTAGTATTTAAGAACACTCTTAATTATTTCTTATTTAGAACATTTTCCATATTTAACTCTTTGTAAGGCTGTGGTAGATATACTTTCCACCAATTTCGTTAATTTTTAAATGTCAATGGAAAACTATTTTCCCATCTATGGTTTGGGTTGAGGCACTTCCCGGCTATGCACAACTGATTTCTATTTTCAAGTCGTAAGCGCAAAGGACGATTTGTAAGTGTTCTGATCAGCAAGAAAACTGTTTCAGATGACGTAGGACTGACTAGAAGTGGGTGATGGTATGCCCATTTTACAAAGTACCTAAACGTTACCGTTTGTGCTCTAATAAAGCACTTGAGAAGAGAACAAGATACGCTACAAATGGCTTGTTATGACCCATTATGTGCTGATCCCTGTTTTTTGAAATTTCATAGAAAGTAATATTTATAAATTCTTAATTTTTTTTAGTATAAAATGTATCTAGTTTAAAATTCCTTTTGTAGATTTTAATTTTCACGAATTTTATTTTATAAACATCAGTTACAGTTATTATTTTTGTGGGATGTGGAGCGACAAAGGCTATTATCCCTTTTGTGGGGCGTAGCGCACTATAAACATCATTTAATGCGGTATAAAAAGAACTGCAAAACATGAACATAAGATGTCCTACTTTTGAACATCTTCCAGTAAATGGTAAAAAAAAAATACTTCTTATAAAAAAAAGTTTTAAAAATTCGGTAATAAAGTAAATGAATTTCATTCTATAAATCAATCTCAATACCAAAAATATTTCAACATAACATCACTAGAAAAATATGGCCCTAGCAGTTTAAAAACAGTATTTTTTGCTTTCAGAAACGTTTTATTAATACAAGAAATACACTCAATTATTTTTAATATATTCAGAGAATGTTTTATAAAATTTGGAAATTGTGCATAGGAAAGGTAAATATTTTTAAAAAATAGAACATTCCATGTTCTGCGGATATATCTATTCCTGATTAGTTATGCCAGATTAACGGGAATTTATCGTTCTATTTACATATATGAAGAGGAATCATTCAACGGCAAATGATTTGAATTTTAAAATAGTAATCGAACTAAATGGTAAAGTCTATAAGATTTGGCATAATTTTTTTTATCATTAAATATAAATCTTATGTATGCGGATGTATGTGATTAAGTTGTTGAAGCGAGGCAAATAAAAACATAAGCTTCTAATCTCATCTTTTTATACTAATACATCATTCTGTAATCTCTAATAACAGTATGTAATTCTCTCTCCCTGAGATGTTCTTTCATATTTTAATGCAATATTTTGTTTAAAAAAAAGAATGATTTTCTCTCTCCTCTCTCTTTTTTACATTAAAAGTTAGCAGATTTAATGTACAGTACTTCCGTGTAAATGTAATCCCCCTTCGCAACGGCATTCAACACTTTTAATGTGTCATCCTAAGATTTTTTTTTTAGTCTGTAACTTTGTCACTCATTACAGTTTTATATTTCATAACACTTTGCAAGTTGTCACGTTTTGTGTTGTATGCCCAGTCTTAATGTCACTGTAAGTAATTTAAGTTTTTATACACTTTTAAATATTATTGTAAATTATAAGTTTGAAAATAATATCCACTTTTTCCCTTATTCTGAAAATTGAACGGAATAAAATCAATTCGGTTCGGTTCAAGAAAAAATATTAATTCGCTTAAATATTCGAATAAAATTTTTGATGAAAGGTTGGTTATCAGTACATTTTATTTTAGACACCTTAATTATTGCCTAACGTTGAACTGATTTTTAAATCTCCATAGATTAATTTTATCCTTCAACAGCGCAAAATAGAGGAAAGAAAGTGAAAATATCAATTTGTATCCCCCCCCCCTTCCTTTTTTCATTGCAAATCTTTCACCTATTAGCAACCAATAATTCCAAATGTGAAAAATTAATTAATTACTATAGTAAAATTTTAACAATGGGCTCCCTTCGTTGGTAACTCGCTCACCTTTTTTAAATTTAATTTAAATCTTTCTTGATTCAAAAGTATATACGTTCTTTTTCAGATTCCAGATTTAAAAAGATTTTATAGTTATATATATTAGAAAAATTTTGCTGCATTTTTTATATCACACACAAAGAAGAAATATATGATGTCAAACATTTTTTGTTTTATATTTTTTACAAAAAAAGTTAATCACTAAAAAATAGTTTTTTCTTCTTTTTTTCTTGTTGTAAAATTTGAGCTATCGTGTCATTTTGGTAAAAATTTCAACATTTCGATTTTTAATTTGTTAATTTTATTCATATATTGGGCTTTGAAGATGCATATATTCTCTAATATATTAAATCTTAAATAAATGAAAGGAAAAATGCTTTTCTTGAAAGGGTATAATAAAATTTATATATTAACTGGCTGGTTTTATGTGCTGAATGAAATGTGTAGGTTATCCTTTTGTTCTTTTTAAACATGGCTATATCTTCCTTTTCTTAAAAACATACATTAGTATATGGCTGTCTAACTGCATTGAATAACTGACTGATCCACTTTAATACAGAATTTTCCCATTTTGTCGTTTTTAGAACAGCAAAATAATTTAACATGATAGCAGTAATAAAGTGCCTTAAATAAGGCCAATTCCATTTTCTCTGTGTCCCGTTTAAACTCATCCTGCCAAATTAAAACCAGAGAGGCTTAAATGCATTTCGTTGGAAAAACTCTTCAACTTACTCTAACCGTTAATTTGGGTCTCGGTGCAATTGCTGCATTGCTATTTTAAAAAAAAGCCGTTA
This sequence comes from Trichonephila clavata, assembly GCA_019973975.1. Lineage (NCBI taxonomy): Eukaryota > Metazoa > Arthropoda > Arachnida > Araneae > Nephilidae > Trichonephila > Trichonephila clavata. The sequence goes on along the minus strand of BMAO01026925.1, from coordinate 22,410 downwards.
CTGAGTCGAGTAGTAGGACAGGTTCTGTACGTAACACTCTCTATTACGTAGGTGGGCCTAACGTATATCAATTTTCGTCATTTTTCTAACTTTTATTATAAGTCAAGGCTTTTTCTGGGCCACGTTTCAAATCAGTTCTGTGAATGTGTTCGGTATTTCAAGGCTTGGGAAACCACGTTTAAGAGTGGGAAGAGAATATCCAGTTGCGTAATTTTTTGTTACTTGGTTGTGGATTTTCGTTTCCCTTTTCGTGTTTCATTGTGTCTCGTTTTAAGTAGATGCGTGCACGTGTCAATGTCGTTAAACGATTGGGGAAGTGTTCTGATTTTCTTCAGGGCGGGCAAAGAAATACATAATTATAGAAAGTGAGCTGATTTTTCTTCAGAGCTTGCTTTTAGAAGAACATTTATTTCGTATTCATTGATATCATTTATTTTATTTGTATTAGTTTTGATGCATGAACGGGACCAATCCATATAGGTTCTCTGTTATCCAAGAATTGTTACCGTTTCTCGTAAAGTGTGTCAGTTGTCAATCCAAAGAGCATCCATGTTTACGATTCTGTTTGAATAGTGCTGCGATAGAGAATGTTCCCATGCCAGAAGTTTGCTTTTTTGCAATTCTGTAAGACTTCTTAAATTTATAAATATAATTTAATGACGTCTCATATTGAAAGAACTTCATTTGGATATGCTTTGGAACTATACCTTCCTTTTCAGAAAATTTACAACTGTGAGTACTTAATTCAGAATTCTTCAATTCTAATTACATTTAAGCAATAAAATGGATTTCAAAAGTGTATCAAGTAATACTTACTGATGACATAAAAACAGATGTTTGTGACGTATTAAAATTTTAGTTATTGGTGATAATTGGATAATATGTTGACAATCATATACACAAACAAAAATATTTACGGAAAATGAAAGGCACCCCCTCATTCTCCAATATATAGTGTGCAATAAACAGGTTCATTACAATTTCTGAAATTTATATTTCTGTTCAGTAACATTAAACACTCGTTTTCTGTTGCCCATTGCTAAATGATTAGATAAAAAAAAACAATATATAGATCAATAAAAACGTATAGACGAGTTACTTCACACAAGTAATGAACAGGAACACTTTACCTCTCATGTGTTGCCAAATGACTAAGTAAAAAGTTTTGTCGCGTAACTGATTGCCACGCATTCACTCACGCCTCAGTCAAAATCGATGTCAGTTCTAACTCCAGGATCGGCTGTGAGTGAATATTTATGAAAAGCGAATCGAATATACAGGGTCTAAAATTTAAAACACCCCTCGCCTGTCAAAATCCACCAAGCGCAGAGCATTTTTGCAACCTTGGAGTCCACTAAAAACCAGGACTGTTCGAGTTAAAATCCTGGACGCATGGTAAACCTATGGAAAATGTGGAAATATAAACAATGAAGTGCCTACCGGAAGGTCACCTGATCAATTTCAAAGTAACAAAATATGTTATTAATAATTTATCAGACAAAGTGGTGTTGCATAAAATCCATGAGTTAAAATTAAAAAAATCGAGTAATGTAGTTATAATTTCATTTTTTTTTCTTATTAATGGATGAGAAAGTTAAAAGTGTCACTTCTCAATGTAAAAGAGAAGTAATTTCTGAAATAATCTGTAAATTAAACTTTCTACTATACATACACAATGATATATTTTAAGGCACCCGAATGACGACCATTCAAGACCATGAATAAAATATAAAACTCATTTTTTGAGAAAAAAAATCTGTAATGAGATGTAATGTTTACTCAGAAATAAGTAAACGCTACTTAAATACGTTTTCTAAAAAGTAATTTTCATTGAAAATTGCCCCTTGGAAATGTAAAATATCAAAAACGAATTAAAATATTCTAATGAAATTTGGTATACTCACATTTTTATGCCTTTAAAGTTTACTAAATCACATATATAATTTGATGTCTTAATTTATATACAAGTAATGCTTTACACATAAAAATGAAAAAGAAATCGCGAAATGCTTATGTCATGGCAGACTCTCTGATATCTTTACAAAACCCGAACTGATTAAGATAAACTTTTAGTACTCTTAGAAATATTCTTCAGGAAACAAAATATATTTACTTGAGCGTGTTTTCCAACTTTTAAAATTTTCATACTTTATATCCCTTTGTCCTACAGAAGAACCTCAGGAATCGTAATGTTTTTTCTTTGTAACGGTGGATTATTTTTTATATGGTTTTCGTTTTAAAAAAACTATGCTATATGACGCTTTAAAAAATTGGTTTTCAACGAAGATGTTTTAAACTATTTTCGGAATTTTTTTTAAAAAAATTGAACCGCACACAATAGTTATCTGATGTACAATGAACCACAAAAGTGTTGGTACACTTAAAATTTCCTATAAAATGTAATGTTTTCGATTAATAAAAATTAATTTATCGGAATTGTATTTTTTTATGTCATTTGCAACTTGTTCTTAATAGCCGATTTTTAAAACATAATATAATTATTATTTTAAAAAATTAATAAAAGACTACTAAAAAATTGCACCACACATGTCTTCGTATACTTAAAAAAAATCTCAACATAGCTTTAAGTAGTGTACTTGTTTCCTAAATTAGTAAGGTATCTTTTAGCGTCTACAACAACTGTTAAACTAAAAAAAAAAAAAAAATGCTAAAATCAAAATGGTATTTCACACTTTGTTTTTATATGTCGTCATATGTTCTTTTTTTAATCAAATTATCACCAAATATGTTCTTCTAGGCTTAAATCAGGTGATTTAGGATTTGTCTCAGAATTTGGGGAAATTTATATAAACACCTGCGTCATACATGGAAAGCAATGATCTTGATATTATCTTAATAAAAAATGAAGTCGAAATGATATCCAAATTTTGGGTGGATAATTTCAAATTGTTCTTTAAAATATTTAAATAGAGCTCATGATTCACAATACCATAAAAAAAAGACCAAGTTACCTATCCTAAGGCCGATTTATACCCCTACTCGAGAACATCTTCACTTCCATGGTTCACAGTTCCAACTAGATTCCATGTTCAAGATTGACAGCAATTTAGTTAGGATGACAGAAAATTCAACATTTTGGGTTCCGATGAGTTTATAATAGTTTGTAGAAGGGAATAAAAATGAGAAACTTAATCCCAAGAATTTATGTGGAACAAGAACACCTCTATCTCCATGCTGAAACATTAAGGTGGAGGTGGGGATGTAAATCAGCTTCAGGATAAGCTAATTTGGTATTTTTTTATGGTATTGTGAATCAGGAGCTCTATTTAAATATTTAAAAGAACAATTTGAAATTATCCGACCAAAATTTGGATATTGGAGACGACTTCATTTTTTAACGAGATAATGACGCCAAGCGCATTGTTCTCAATGTACGCCCCTGGTGCCTCAAAAACTGTCCCCGCAAATTCTGAAAACACCTTCACAATCACCTAATTTAAGCCCAGTAGAAAATATTTGGGGAGAAATTGGTTATGAAAAAAAGAAAACATGACATATAAAAACAAAATGTGAAGTAAAAACAATAACCACAGTAGCAGGGAGGTCAAGATGCTAATTACAAAAAGAGAGCTGATGAAATGTATACCAAGACGTTTAAAAGTTGCTGTAGAAGCTAAAAGATATCTTACTAAGTACTAAATCAAGAAACAAATACAATATTTAAAGCTATTTTGATATTTTTTTAAGTGTACAAAGACTTTTGTGGCGTAATTTTTTAGTAGTTTTTTTTATTAATAATTTTTCAAAGTAATAGTTATACTATGCTTTAAAAATTGATTATGTTATTCCATTACAAGCAAGTTGCAGATATCACAAAAAATTACAATTCCAATATATATTAACTTTTATTAATTTGAAAACATTAAATTTTTTAGAAAATTTAAAGTGTACGAACATTTTTGTGGTCCACTGTATAAGAATTTTATTTTATATTCATTGCAATTTTGCTCCGATGTTAATTCTTCAATTTTTTAAATTTTTTTTTCTTATTAAGTTCCGAATATTTTGGTTAAAATTAATCTTTAAAAATTTCTACTTATTAAACATATTAAGTGTTAAATAAACAACAAATTAAATATTAAAATCGTCTCATAATTTCCATAAAAACTGCAAAATCCATTTAATAACGAAATTATTTCATTAGTTTAATTAGAATTTTTTATTAGCTTGAATTATTGATTGAAAGCTACAGACGATAAAAGAAGTATAACCTCGAGTTTGATAAGATTTTTTTAGTTGAATTTTTTTTATATTTATTTTTCTTGCTTGATACGATTATCTAGAAAACAATTTTAACAGCTTGAATGAATATATGTGAACTTCTGTTTAGTTTCAAATCGTTGCTCGGGTAATGACAGAATGACACGGAACTTGAAAGTCTACTGAAAGAAGAGAAGGGGGGGAAAAAAGGTAATTCAATGTCTTCGGTCTGCGACTTTTTGAGCATTTTTTTAAAAAACACAATCCTTAAACAAAAAATCAGATCTTAATCTTTTGAAACAAAGAGGGTAATTAATTCTTTGATTACGCTTAAAGCTTTAAGAGAATGGTTTCTTGAATTTCTTTCCGATATATAATGTCACAATGTCTAGAAATTATCAATTCACGTACATTTTGCAGGAAACTAAATTTAAATACGAATACTTTTTTATTGAAAATGGGAAAAAGTGTTAATTCTTATATTTTGTATTGGTAAAGATGAAATTTATTTTATTAAAAGAATGTGCTAATATTTATGTCTTGCTTGGGTAGGCATTCATATGGTAAAAAATAAGTAATTGAATTGTTGTATTAAGTATGATTACGAAAAATAGAAAAAAGTATGCATTTTCTGCGCTGTACTAAGGTATAAATAAAGTGAAATAGCTATACTTATCCTTTACAGGATGTGCTTGTGTTACTGTCTTTGATGTGTGGTATAATATAATAATGAATAGAAAATGTCATTGGAAAATTGTAAAAAAATGGTCGCCATTTTCATCATTTTTTATATCTGTTGCCATTTTCATCATTTCTGAAAATCGAAATATTTTTGAGCGCTTAAAAAGTGAGTGTATTGTGAGGAATTTGTATTTAAAAAATGGAAAATAATATTACAAATGCGTAGAATATGTATATATATGTTCTTTTTAGTATTAATTTTCACGCATGGCTAATAGAAATGTTTTTGAAAATCTAAAACTTGTGATAATTTTAAAAAAAGTTGGCGAAAATCTTAAGTGATATTTTTAAAAATTTATTTTTATGTTGAAATTTTCAGAATTTAATTTTCCCTGGTTCACGGTAAACGATATATAGAATCAATTACAGTATATAAATCAATTCTTTTTTGTCAAGCCTTTTTATTTTTCTACGTTACATATATGTTTAAAAATAGCTTTCACAAAGTGAAAATTTGCTAACTAAATAAAAAGTGCTGTATTTACGGAAAAGGAGTAAATTAATTATTTATTTTAAAAATTTCATCAGAAAAATCTGAAAAAATTTGGTTTCAGATTTAAATTTTGTTTGTTGTGTTGATAAAAAAAATAATAGTTAGCTTTTAACTAGAATTTTAAATTACATCGTGCAGAGTTAAATTTTAAATGATATTTTCATACATTTATATAGCTTCGTTTCTTGTATTAGTAATAACTAAAATTCCAAACGGTTTTTGCGGAAAATAAGAATTCAAGGAGAAGGAAATGTCACTTCCCTTATCTAGTGACCTTTTAACCACATTTTTCTGCTGATATTTTGTAATAAAATCGCATACCCGTCAGAGGCCCAGGTAACCAAAGATGATGTCAAGGGCTAGTTTGTGTGGAACGCTAAGATTTAGGGAAATTCCAAGAATAATCCCAAGCCTTGTTCGGAAAAAGTAGTAATAAAAATGTGTTATTGACCTCCCTGCGAAAAACAACCTTAGTGCCTCACGTGCTGAAATGAGCCTCTTAGAGGATGGGAGTGGACATATTTTGTAATGCTTAGAGATTAGCTGAAGATGATAGACGTTGATGTATTTACTCTTTAGGGGTCGCTATCGTTTGTTTTGGTTATTGCACTAGATGACAAGATGTTGTTGATTGTTATTGATTGATATTAAAGTTGAAAGTGTTGAAATAACGTTATGGTAAATTCCCCTCCCTCTTTTTATTTTTTTTTTTTTTTTTTGCTTGTGAAAAGTTTTTAGATATATAAGCGGGAATTTTGTTGAATCTTTAATCAAAATTTGTGAGTGAACTATTATTTTTCAAAAAATTACCATTCTTTTGAAAAATTAGTCATTTATTAGAAACTAAACTTTTTCAGAAATAATTTATCATATTTGATTTGACGTAAAATCCGAGCAATACCCTCTTTCTTTTTTGGAAATAAATCTATATTCTGTTATAAAATTAATTTTATTTAAGATATCTGCCTACGTTCGGAGGCAAATTTTCTGAAATGCCATGCTCTTAGTAATTTTAGGTTATTTTATGACTTAATTTGATGAAAAACACCTATCAGGAAATTACATGATAAATTAAATTTATTAAAAGGAGGTATTATAGATAAAACTTGATGAAAATTATACCGCGAGTTTCAAAACACTGCATGGAATTCAAAGCCATATATTTAAATTATTTTTTATACTGCATATTTAGCATAGTTATGAAGGCAATGAAGCAAAATCTAAAATATATATATACAATTACCAGAATGTCATGACTCATTGCAAATTTTCTTCAAGAAAATTTTATAAAATGCATGGTGTTCATAACAATAAACTTTTTTTTTTTAAAATTGATGTTAGAGTTAAATCCTGAGTTCATTGCCTTTATCATACTTTAAATAACACTATACAAAATACGAAAGAAATACATTAATAAGTTTTTGAGTTATCAGGTTTTTAAAAACATATTTTTGACCCCAAAAAAAATACATCCCTCATAAAAGGCATTCAAAGATTTGATTCTTATTTTACTAAAATAATGCTTAATATTAGATATTTAAAATTCACTATATATAGTTTTACTGTGTAGACCCGGGATAGGCATTAAGTCGATCGCGATCGACCGGAGGACCGCCAAGACATTTTGGGGTGACCGTCTTCACTAAGAACCAATAATCATTCCATTATAAGAACAGCTAGAAATACCACATTTATTCGAATCTAAGTCCCATCCCAAATTCTCAACAAGATTTTGTGTAAATTGAAAAATAGTCTAAAATGTGGTTTATCGATATACAATGTTACGAAATAAAAATAAATTTAAAAAAAAAAAAAAAAAAAAAAACTAAAGGCGAATAACTAACACAAAAATATCAAATATCCTATAGTAAAAAAAAAAAAAAAAAAAAAAAAAAAAAAAAAACTAAAAGAAATAAAAGAAAATACTTCCGTATTGTAGTACTTTCTTTTAGTACACTACACCTACGACACTGGTGGACCGCAACACCTTGAAAAAATTAGAAGTAGCCCGTACCCTGGAAAAGTGTGCCCACCCCTGGTGTAGACCATCTTCTTTATCTTTTTATTAAATTTTTGTTTCTAGCTCTGCTCGATTTTTTTTCCTACTTAAGGAGACACAGTTTACGATTCAATTGAAGAAAAACGGTCAAAAAATCAAATCTAATTTTTCTAGCCTTTATTATTCCTTATATACTTTTTTATAACTACACAAAATAATTAAAGTTCTAAATTAATAAATCTTTTTTTTTTTTTTTTTTTTTTTTTTTTTTTTTTTTTTTTTTTTTTTTTTTTTTTTTTTTTTTTTTTTTATAACCTCACAAAATTTGAAAGTTCTAAACTTAAAAACGCAAAATTGTGATAGCTTTTACGTTCGTTTTTATTCACATCCCTATGGCAAATCAAAACTTTAAACTTATTTATCTGAAAAAAATAAAATAACTAGTTTGTCTTCATTTAAAATGCTAAGACTTTTTTTCCGTTGTGTCTAACGCTTTGAATTTTATTTATTTATTTATTTTTTACTTACTGCTAATAGTACAAATAACAAAAGTTGGTATGCATTTTTGAATCAAATTAATACTTATTTTTTAAGGAATTTTCAATAAGCGTCCATAGAAAGAAATACTGTTATCTCAAAACCCACACCAACTTTTGTTATACATAGTTTGACGTAGTTGTAAATAAAATTTCATGCGTGTACGTAAATTTTTGTTGGAGGAGTAGCATTTTAAAATCACTTCACAAATTTAAATTTTTTCCTTAAAAAATTGACTAGCATATTATGAAATTTTGAGCTCAAAATCGGTTTTACATAGTATAACACACATAGGAAGTTATCAAAAAAAATTTTGAAAATCCTTAAATTAAAAATATTTGCTTAAATTGTACCATGTCCCCTTAAAATGGCAAAGATAAAAAAAAAATTAAATTTCAGTCCCAAAACATTGATTTAGAAACCTTAATTGTATGTTCCACATCATGGTTTTTTTCATTTATTTCATGCAATTCTCATTTCTCTATGATAAATTATTTTCATTCCGTGCTATTTATTATATTGTAAAGTAAAATGATTTTTTATTAGTAAATTTTATTTCTTAATTTTCTTCAATAAAATGTGATTATTTTTCAGATCTATGTGTGGTTCAGTTATCCATTTTAAGTTTTGTTTTTGAATATTTTTATTCAGTTTTTTCACACGCACGTTGGTAAAAAGAGGATTTAGTTGTTAATGATCAAAAACATGTAATTTAAAATAGTGTTTTGAAAGTTAATTACTTCCGTTTGTATCATCAACTTTCTTTGTTAGCACAGGAAATACATTTGAATCTTTTAGTAGCTAATAAGTTAATACCTCGTTAAATGTTTTATATGTATGGTGTTTTTATTTTATCATAAAATAAATTTATGTTCATTATGAAATAAAATATTCTCTGGAAAAAATTCTGAGCAGAACGTTAGAACGTATAATACATATTTCGAAATTGAAAATCGTACTTAAAATTAAGCTTATTTTGAGTTTCTCTGATTCTTTTAGTTAAAGAAGGTGTTTCTTATTTATTGTTCAGTTGGATTAGAATTAAAATTAAGTATGAAATACTTCAAAATTTTTACAAATCCATTACTTTACAATCATGTTACAATAGTTACCCTAAACTTAGATGAAATGAATATGATTTTGTATGATAACTATTTCTTGTATGCTTTTGCTGATAGCTAAAAAAAAAAAAAGATTGTATTTCATTTTAAAAAATCGTAGAAAATATATCATAGACATCTATTTTCCAAATATTTACATTAAATTTGTGATTTAAAAAGGAAAAAAACATCAAATAAATCGCTGTTTAAAATGAGCAAATTGTGAAAATTATTTAAATGATTTACTCATTTTGTGGGGGCCCGTGCAACGCCGGGCCATGCAGCTAGTTATATTTAAATGATAGAAGCCTAAATTTAATTTTTAAAAAATATGAACAGTCACCTTATTAATTATTATTTTGTAAAGAAAGAAACCTATTTTATTTATTTGTATAATGACAGCATTTTATTCATGCACTTCTCGGCTTTATGGAATATAAATTAGTTACTTGCTAAAATTAGATAATTCATTACTATCTTTGAAATTCTTTAAAAAATTCCATATAGAATCAACGTGATTCGAATAAGGTTCATGACATTGACCTTTAATTAATGACATTGACCTTTACAGATTTTTGTCAGCCGAAAATTTTTCAACTATGAAGAAATTTGCTGGGAAATTGTTTTCTATAGTTTAGTCGACGTATATTTGTGAGCAAAGTTTTTCTTGCAAGACCAACAAGAGTAAAGAAACCAAAAGATCAACAAGTTGGCTGACATAAACTTAAAGAGAATTTAAACAGGCAGTCTTACTTCTGATTTTAAAAAGACTGCAGAAAAGTATGATAGGGTACATTTGTCTCATTAAACTGATTCTAAAACTAAATGTGCATGCAGCCATGGACAGTATGAAATTAGCACAATAACTAAATTGAATAAAACTACCACTATTTTATTTAACGTATTTATTATTTTTTTACGAATGTAATCATTTTAGAAAGGTGCCATCCTCCGATACATCCACTCCAACAATGTGGCCCGCGAGCCAAACAAGTTGCCCACCCCTGCTCCAGAAGGTTGTCAATTTACCGCTCTTGTGGATTTAGATCCCCATTCACCATTTTCAGTCTTTTTTTTTTTTTTCATTGAAATAACACTGGGAGGTGTATAGTAGTTACGTAGATTGGATCATGTATCTTACTGGTTGGAAAAACCGGTCACTATCGAATAATCAAAGATCATTTCCGCTGAAGTGCACTCTAGCGCGCGCGTTGACGCATCTTGTGCAAGTCAAAACAATCCCAAAAAAATAGGGTTTTTTTTTTTTTGCAATTGAGAAATTTTATTACGCGTTGTCATATCGTTAATTAATGGAATTTTAAGCTACCTGCACTTTAAACTCAAGGAAAATATCTACGGCTTTCTATTTAAAATAATATCCGCGAAATTTCCTTGTGCTTGAAAGAAATTCTTCAATAAACTGGAATTAAATAAGACAAGAATTGAAAAAAGATAAAAACTGAGGCTATGATAGCAATTATTTCCAGTGTTGGTTTTTATGTTTTTTATTACCCGGAAACTAGGGCTTTAAAGAAATGGTTTAATTTCGGCATAGAACTTACTCTTTTCGAATATAACTACCTTCTCTTATTCTGTACGAATTCTCGCGAAAAATATCTTCCTCAGCCCCCATATGTTTTTAAGTAAAATTATTTGATTGCAAAAATATATTTTGGGAACTGTATGTGTTTATTTTTTTATTTGTGTGGTTATTGGTATCATTTATGACGTATAACTTTTCGAAGCTGAAAATTTAGCAAAATATAGTTTTCATATAATTTCATTTTAGTTTCAGGGTTTTTTTTTCGGAGAGAAAATTATTTTTTATTTGCTTTGTAAAAATATACCCGAAATGAAGTGAATTAAAGTTTCAGTAATAAGTTTACAACAAATAATAAAAGATCCTTGGTGCAGTAAAATCTTTTCTAAGTTATTCACATTCTCTGTTTAAAAAATTTCAAATAAATGCTGAACGAGCTAAGTTTCGAGATACCTATTAATTTTAAAATTAATTTACTCCCTCATTATATAATTTAGAAGATTAAAATCAGTTATCAAAAGATTTTTCCACAATGAAGTTTAACTTATGATCAAAATCAAAAGATCAAGGCAACTACGCCTCGGTTGTTACCGACATGCAAAAACGTAGACGAATAACAAAAAGAAAGAGAGAAAGGCTGCTTCTCACAGGGATTAAATTTTTAAGTAGATAAATGATAAGTAATAAAAGGAAAACCAATATGCGTATTTAAAAACATAATGGATGAAAAACGTGTAAGCAAAAGAAAGATGAGAAAACTTTTCAAATGTGAGCTTAGATCGTTGATTTTTATACGAAAAAAAAGTATACATTTGGTTTGCATTTAGTATATAATCATTGTATTTAGTATATAAAACAACAGCATTAAAATTTCCTTTTCTTTATTTCGTAATCTGAGATCTATGATTTTTCTTTAGGACCTTCCAAGAACTATTGCTTTGCAGGCCTTTTTGTTTGGTGGTTGTATATTAAATACAGCTTTTAAAAATTTGTCTTGCATAATTTCATAACGTCTTAAAAATACTTACAAGAGCTTCCGTGAAAGGGAAATTTTGTCCAAGTTATGGCAAAAATCTCTTTTAAGTCATATTTCATGAGCATTTTTAATCTTCATCTTAAAATTACCATTACAGGCGACGCCGTTACATGTATGTTAAATCGTGAGTATTTTGACAAAAGTTTTCAGCATTGCTATAGCTTTGCGTGTACACCTAATTTTCTGCGCTAAAAATTGTCTTGAAAACTGTTATAAATTCTCTCAAACTCTAATTCGTTTCGACATGATAACTTAAGGACGAGACCGTCCTTTTTATTTCATTATCTTTTTGAAGTAAAAACCATTGAAAATAAAAACAATATTATTTGGCTTGAAATGTTAAAATTGTATCGTAAGAATGGTCAATTTTTGGCTTCCTGTATTTCTTTGTATTTCATCGATAGAAATATATTTCATACAATTTCCTCCATCCCTTTGAGATTGGTAATGTATATTCTGATGGGATCTCGTTTCGACCGCCTTTGTTAGAGATGTTTAACCGTAAAATTATGTTCTATTTAGTATCTCCATCATTCTGATCGATATTGCATGCTTTAGTCACGAACTGGTGTAGGAAAATTATGATTTTATCAGCATGAGTGCTAATCCTCATCATTTATCATCAAGTCCTGCAGTTCTCTGCTATCAGGTTATCTGGAATTACTTCCTGAATTCCTTTTTGTATTTATTTTTATTGAATTTTGTACTTGCGAATCAGTGTTTATTATTTATCTGCAGAAAAAATGCGTTTCTACGTTCTGTATTTATGCGAAAGATGATATTGATTCGAGTTGGGAATGTCAGAAAGAACAATGTTGTTTAGTTAATGATTCTAAACCTAAGAGATGTTGAAAATATTGTGTGATGTGTCTCGCACCAACCGTAATAAAATACATAATAGATCGAGCATGTCTCTTAACATTGATATTTTGTAGATATACCGCGTTTTCCGGCGTATGGCGTGCACTTTCAACACCAAAAAAATCAATTTACGGGTGCGCTTTATACGCCGGATATAAAAAATAATAGCGTTAAAAGTACAGGAAAGACAAAGCATGAAAAAAATTGCATTTCCTCCTATAACTCAATGCTGTTTATTTAAAAGAAATGGGATATCACATATGAACTTTTAATATTGGATAACATAAAAAGTTATCATCCTCTTCTCTTCCCCTTCACTGTTACTCTCCAACCGTAAATAATCATCTTCCGTTTCACGTCTAAATTCTTAGGAAAACTACATTTGATAAATAACTTTAATTATGTCTGATTAATTTTCATTCCATGCTTTTATTATCCATTCACACATTTTATGTGAATTTCAAAAGACAAGAGCATTGCATAAAAATCTTAAAATCCGGCGTATAACGCACACTTTTAGCACAAAAAATAAGATCGAAATTTAAGGGTGAACGTCATACGCCGGATACTAAAGCGATAACTTTAAAAGTAATAACAGAGATGAGCATAAAAAAAAAAAAACTTCCTTCCACACATCGAAATACTGTTTATTTTAAAGAAATGTCATGCCTTATAAACTAAAAGAGTAGTAGTTCTCTCGAAACTATACTGTTTTATCAAATATTTTTTTTGTACTGTATTGTATACTAACAGTTCAGATTTCGCCGTAAAAAAAGGGTGCTAGTTATACGGCGAATATAACTAAAAATTAAAAAATGCGGCTTGAAAGTATAGGTGCGCGTTATACGCCGGTTTTTACGGTACATTTCAGGTTTCTTCGTAAACGAAGAGTGTACGTTATACGGTGAATATATACCTAAATATTATTGCAATTTGAAAGTATAGGTGTGCGTTATACGCTGGAATATACGGTTGCTTACAATATTAGGTTCATATAAATTATTTTCGTGAATTATGTAATCTTAAGATGAAAATTTTAAATTATTTTTTACCAAAATTATTTTCCAATGGAATTATTTTTATTATCGACTGGAACAATTATTTATTTTACAATAAGATCAAATAAAAGAGATCTTAAGAGTTTTCTTTCATAACTCTGACTCTATTATCCGAAATACCGATATTCAATCAAAAGTGTAAAATTATATTTGCATAATATTTTTTAAAAAAAAACTCGGCCTTTTTTTTTTGCATTTTGAAAATGTTAAAATAATAATAGAGGATTGAGTGTTTTTTATACATCTATCATACTGTAAAAACTCAGACACGTTTCATAAAATCGCAATTTTCACTTTAATTTGTTAAGACAGTAAAAATGGTTTGATTTGAACAGAAATGAGTAATATGTAAATATATTATGTACCCTGAGACTTAATAAAGTTAAAGTAGAGGAAATTAATATAATCCCATTTATATCTTAAAAAAAGATATTTCGAATATCAATCCTATGTATTCTTTGGCATGAAGTTAAAAAATTTCCCTCTGTTTCTGCAAGTTAGTTTACTTTTTTAAATTAGTTTTTTAACGTATCGCGTAAGATAGTGGAGGGAAAATATCAAATTGAAAAACGAGAGGTACTGCAAAATCGCCCGTATACGTAATTCTTGCTAAAAATGAATGAATTGCTGTCTTCAGTGAATGAGAATTCACATTCATCTTCCTTTCTGTTTTTCCGTTAATATTGAGGTAATTTCTTTTATTTACCCTCACGCGCCCTTGTCCTCCAAAACAAAACGTCAAAACTCTCCTAACTGATGATTTTTTTTCCTTGGCATTCTCCAAAAATGAAGTCACTCGGAGAAGGAAGGTTATCTCCTTCCTGATACTTAGAAGGTGAAAAAAGTGTAAATCTATCTTGAACTGAGAAATCTATTTATTCAAAGCATTTCGTTTCTTTAAAGAACAATCGCTATGAAGTAAGTAAGTTAAAAAAATACACATTTGAATGTTTATCTTTTTTAATACTTGATTAGTGACTCAAGGTTGTTTTAGCATAGTAATTAAAATTCAAAAATGGAACGCTTTTTTTTTTCAAATGTTCCAGAATTAAAATAAATATCTGTGGTTATCAGAAGTTTACACTTTGACGAATATAATCTTCTAGGTTTTGAAGTATTCAATAACTGTGTGCATTTTTTAATTCTTATTTATACAGTTAAAAGATCCTGGAACTACTTTTATGTCCTAGTGAATTCAAAAAATATAGAAGCAATGTTAATGTTTCTTCGACTGCCAATGCCCTTCCAGTTTTTGTTCTGATTTTTGTATTTTAAGGGAAAGAATGCTATTCCTATGTTTCATCAATGGTTCAAATAAATATATATGGGAAGAAGTATGTGTGGAAAAAGAGAAAATTTGCACAACATCTGTATTTTGGCGACCACACATCGTGATTCTGGGTAGCTTCAGATTCAGTACGATTCATTCAATTTTGAGTTAAATGTGTTTTTCACTTTCTTCTTATTTCCATTGTCTGAATCCGATGCTATTCCGCTGGAATGAGAACGGGAGAACAATATAGTACAACCAGATTTTTCTCCAAAATGGATCACTTTGTTTTTTGAAAAGAATAAAAAGGTTATTTGTGTTTAATTTTTCGTTTTAGCAGTATAGTTAATTCCCCTCCCCCCCCCCTTTCTGAATTGCATATTTTTTCTATACTCCATTGTCCATCTTAGAGTCTATAAAACTAAATATGATGGAGCATTGCTAGAGAGAGGTGGCGAATACCATTTTAGCCTTTTAGTATATATAAATCGTGCATCAATAGCAATGTATCTGATTAATTAATTGTTGGCGAGTGTAACTTAACAATATGCTATGCATGTTTTTCTTTAAAAAAATGAATATCAAGAACAAAAAAATAAAAACACGTGTTAGAAAACTCGTGCATTGATTTTGAAAGTATACTGTTAAAACAGCACATTCAATGAATATTTGAACCTTATCAGTCTTTACAGAAAACATAGTAGCCTCTTTGAGATCCATTTGTTACTTGACAAGAATCAATGCAACTGCAGCTGTGGCCAAAAGAAAGAAAAAAAGAAAACCGAAGAGCTTTACAGTGAGTGACAAAGCTCATTATCCATAATTCACATAAAAAACACCCATCAAAAAGGTCGTAAAACCTTAGTGAAAATACTACGCTTTGTTTACTGCAGTCTTCTAAATTAATCGCTCTTTCTCCAAGCGTGCGGAAGTGGGATGGTGAAACTTGAGCATTTTCGTCTATGTTACCAAAGCTAGTGTGTTCTTTTTCTTTTTATTTCTTTTTTTTTTCGTTTAAAAATGAAACTCTATTCGGATAAAATGTAAAATAGTTCTGTTCTTTGTAAAAAAATTAATAATGAATGACAACATTGTATATTGTTTTATTACCTTTCAGATATATTTATTATTATTTTCTGTATTTGCCATTTCAAACTCATTAATATGCATTAAATGTCAATGACTTACATTAGCTAATATTTAGAAAGTGGCATATCAAATTTAACTGGGGGAGGGGGACAATTTTTACATTGTAACATTAAAATTGTTGTGCTTCTTATTTATGTTTTCTCGTAGTATGTGGATCACTCAAGAACTGAATTAGAATACAAGGAATAAAAACTAGTGCTGTTAATATTATGCTTGTATTTTTGACGATTTTTTCTGTATTTTTATAATGAATATTAGCGTAGGAAAGACATTGACGAGATAGCGCGTCAGTGTCACACTTATGAAATATTCTTGTTATTCGTTGTCTCAAATTCAGATCAAATTCTTTTAAATAACGTTTTCAAAAATTAAAATATACGGTTGTGTAAAAACTGCAAAAAAAGTCGAAATCACATATTTTTTTTATCTCTAAAGATTCATGTGATGTGCCTTGCACATGATTGGTTGCACTCGATAAAAAGTTAGCCAATATAAGTCGTTTTTATTATTATTATTATTGTAGTTTTCTGACCTTGATCGGTCGCATCAATCACTGACAGAAGTAAAAGCGCCTTATAATTTGACCTCTAAAGAATACTTAAGCGATGCTTGCGGATCTGCTGTTTGACAGCAGACCAAAAACCCCAAATTTGCCGCAGCACATCATCGTCAGCTACACCCACTGAAATGGTGACCCAAAAATTGAACACCACATGGCAACGTATCCCAGCCCAATACTACTGGTTGAGTATGTGAAAAATAAAGGGACTGAGAGACTAATAAAACTCTACTTACAGTATGAACTGCTACAGACCATGCTTCAACAGACCCGCTATCTCAATTAGAATCTGCCAATGAGAAAAACGGAAACGTTCAGAAGAGACATTTATTACTAAAGAGGATGCGGAGGGGCTGTTGCACGCTAAATATGTCGTGGCTCAAAGTCCTCCCTTCGCGTGGTGGGGTAGTTTGGAGGAAGTGTCGTCCTCGCGAGTTCCTTCGCCAATATCCTTCGTGCTGCTTTATAGTGCCATGTTAATAAACACTCACTCACCTGACAGTTGAAATAATGTATTCGCTTTCATTTCCACGACATTCTAGCATAATCTTGTGGTTACAGTAATTTTTAATCGGCTTTCATTATACAGACGACTCTCGACAATTCGAAGTTGAAGGGGACCAATGAAAAACTTCGAATTATCAAGAGGATAAGAAAAAACTCCCAAAATACACGATGATAATTTTTTTTCTAACACATTTCATTTTGAAACTATGTAATAAAACAACAATTATACATATGTATAAAGTTATTTTAAAGTATTGTTAAAAAGTACATATTGTACAAATATAAATATTAAACAGAAGTTAAAAGTCCTGTATTAAAAGAATACATAATGTATTTAATTTTTTTTGACGAAGAAATCTGTTATCTTTTTTTTTTTTTGTTTCATCGCATTCAATTTAACTTTGTCAATAGATTTTTCTAGAATAAATGACGCTTGAAAAGCTATTGACATGATTCCTTCAAATCATGTTGACGCTAATCAACATGATTTGAAGGGAAAAGTTACCTAGTTGGGGGGGGGGGGTAGCTTTAGCTTCTGTCAGTTATCGGAGCCATCTCCGATGGTCATCAAAGAGGCTACGTTGCAGGAGAGACAAGCAGGACAATATAACACAAAACATCTTCAGTTCCAACCTGTTTGCTACAGAACTCTAGATGATAGTGAGTGTTTGAATTGCCGAGAGTTTTATTAGATCACTTCGAATTATCGCTTGTTGTAGTCTGGCTGGCTACAGATTTCTTCGAAATATTGAGTGTACCAAAACATATTGTTTTCTTCGAAATTCAAGAGTTTTTCTAGGGGCTGAGTATATACTTCGAATTTGCGAAAGGTTCGTATTATAGAAAATGTGAATTACCGAGAGTGGACTGTATTTCATACGGTGATTTTTATTTGAATTTTCGAAGTCTATACCTGATTTAATCCATTAGACAGACAAGGTTGCTACGGTTTATCTTTCAAATTACATCAAGCTGTTTTTTTAAATAACTATCAGAATAATAATTTTATGGAAACAGAGAGTATTGAGAATAAATTAATATACAGTTCTCTAACAGTTATTGTAATAAGTTGCTAAATATTTAATGGAATTTTTTAATGAATACCTTTCCTGAATTAAATAATATCAAAATAAACATAGTGCTATCATAATTGCTAACAAATGTAGAAACAAAATATATCACGAAAATTTATCAAAGAATAAATACTAATGAATAATATATATGTTCTCCAGAAATAATTGTCTTTTGCGTGATAATTTGAAAATTCGATTTTATGTCTCTTTCTCATTCTCAAAAAATTTTGATTTTATGAAAATTTTCCCTATTTGCACAAATCTACAATCAATTTCTCTTGAAATAACTGGTAGCTTTCACATCCTATTCACAAAAGTCATGAGATGATTCATATTTCAAATATGCATTTCAGTGGTCAGTCAGGTGACCATTATCGTATTTGCGGCTTCACTGCTAGACCCGTTTCCCATCTGCTTTCTCCACTCCAGGCGATCGAATGATTGTTGATCCTGCTTTTCGTATGACGTCACCTGTTCTTCGCTGCCTGACTCATCTTTTTCCGAGGCTGTTATTTCGTTCCCGAACGACCTTCTATTCGAAAGTCTACCGACCCTGGTTAGAGGGAAAGAAAAAAAGAAACAAAAACACAATTCCGTGATTTTGTTTTTGATGTGTAGCGTGGCCCTTAATTACACTTCCGTTCAAGTTCTTAACGCATCTTTCGCGGTCATCAGAATTTGTGTCGACCGTTCTCTTTCGAACACGACAGTTAACGGTTTCAGTTGTTCGTTGAAATCGCTTGGCACTATATTTCGATTCGGTTTCGGTGATCAGAATTCGTGCATTTTTGAAACAGGATATATAAAACACTTGTAAAATATCTTGCTTTCGAAAGGTGTAATTAAAATTTGGAATTTCGATATTAGTGACATTAAACATTTGGATATTTCAGTGATTATTAGTTATCAACTATTTCCTACTGATTCTCTCATGGATTAACACATGGTAAGAAAATTTGATCATATTTTAAGTTTTTAAAATTTTTATCCTCCATTTTATATTTCTTTGTAGCTAGAAGATATAGAACTGTTTTTAGATTTTAATGTCATTTTAGCTGTGGCGTAACGGAGAATATTAGCCCCCGCCCCTGCAAAGTCAGATTTTGGGCCCCAAACTGGATCTTACAAAATATTGCAAAACCATAACATCAGGCTTTGCCCCCCCCCTCCCTCCCTTCGTTACGCCTCTGCATTTCAGTAAAACTTATTTTTTTCCAGAGAATCTAATAATAACGGATTTAGTAATCTTGAACTACGGTTAATTTTCCGTAGTTCACCGTACCGTACGGTTCCGTAACAGTACCGTAGCATCGTTACAATGAGAAGACATTTTATATATTTATCTCACACAGTGCTTTACTTTCCAAAATCCTCAAATTGTTTTTGCGCTACTTGATGACTTTGAAACTCCGCTAATTTTTAAAGTAGTTTTCATTATTTTTTAAAGAGGAATCTCAAACTCTAAATATTTCTTCTGATAGAAAAATATCCTAATATGGTATTAAGTGTAAGGTTTTGCATATATATATATATCAATCAGAGTATATATCAATATATATCAAATTACCATCAAACTAGTTTAACCCCACTTATCGGTCCTAAGTCCGAGGTTGCACTTGGATATTTTATAATTTTTATCTTATACAATTTTAATTTCGCTTGAAAACGATGATATTCATTATTTTTATTCGCCATTGAAATTTTGAAATATGATGTTGTACTCTAGGTTTAATATGATTTGAATATTTGCTTGGTTATATTAGTGTGAGGTATTTTGGATATATTTAAATATATATATATATATAAACTGTTTAATTTTTTAAAAATTTTTAATCTGATAAGTATGAATTTTTTACATTATGTATTAAATTAAAATTATGACATCATGGCATAAGAATTCACAGTACAAAACAGGCCCATAAGGAGGTAAAAATGGTTGACCCGAATAGCAACGATCGTTTAAACTGTTTTACACTTTATACGATAGTAAAATTTAAATGTAATTATAATAAAGTATAATAAATAACTGGCTCTCTACTAAATATTATGTATAATATTGAAGGACTGGGGAGGCTGCTGTTAGGATTAGAAGTGTAAAACGCAGTTAGAACTCAAAATACTCCTCTGCGTGATGTGGGAATTTCAAGAGTGAAGTACTAAACTCCGCATTCTTGTTCGTGAAATACTGAGGATTTTTAGATATTGTTACCAGCCACCCCCTTTCACTGGTAACCCTCTGATTAATGGCTAACTTTGTGATCTCTGATTATTGGCTGATTAAGTGGCTAACTTCGTGTAGGTGTCCCGAATTCTATTTCCAGAAGGTAAGGGAATTATGAAGGCAATGAAATTTAATAAGATTCCATTATACGTTTGTGATGCGTTGTGGAAGTTAGGAGTTGTAGTATCATCTCAAATATCGAGCTTCTGCATAAAGTAGCATAAAATTAAGAAATTGAGTTCCAATAACTTTCATGCAGCTCTGGAATTGATTTAATAGCCGCGATGGCCGAATAGTCATACAGTAGGGCATTGTTTATCCGGAGCGTCAAATATCCGAACCAAAGTCCGGATACGTTTTCGAACAGTGCAATGCTCAACAGTTGTTTCGTGTGAGGCCAAAAGTGACGGAAAACCCCAAGGTCAAGGATATTTGGAGAATTTCAGCTGTGTGATTTGTTAAACATCTGCGCTGAATATTAGGTTAGTTTGTTTCCAAGTGAGGGAGTGTATACGTGCTCTTTTGTTGAGTTTTGTTGATGTAGAAACCTGGATGGTATACGATGCAGAAGACTGAAGATTTTCAAA
The DNA here is from genome assembly GCA_019973975.1 of Trichonephila clavata. Classification (NCBI taxonomy): domain Eukaryota; kingdom Metazoa; phylum Arthropoda; class Arachnida; order Araneae; family Nephilidae; genus Trichonephila; species Trichonephila clavata. The sequence continues at coordinate 1,458 of BMAO01026925.1, read as the reverse complement.
TGCTAAATAATCATGAGATTGTGACTTCCGTGCAAGAAGAATCCGACCCTGTCGACGATGAAACGGATGAAGACGAGGGACAACCACAATGAAAGTAGCAAGGGTCTATCAAATGCTGACGCGTTTAATGCTTTAGAGACAGCTATGGAGTGGTACGAACAACAATCAGAGTGCTCTCCTACTCAACTACTGCTGCTGAAGAGAATCAGAGACCTTGTCGTGACATATAACCTCCCTAAGATTATCATCTCCCTTCTACCGTTACTTGTTTCTGGACGTGTAGGCGGATTAACGAATTCAAGAGACATCATTCAAATCACTATATTTATTGATATCTCTTAATTAAGGCAAGTTACACACACACGATTCAAATTTAAGAACAATAAAACACAGTGGAGTATGAGAGGGGTTACTATTAGCGGAACTACGGAATCAGAACTGAATCACGAAAGATCAGCACGTACAATTACAGCTAACACACATACACGTATTTACAATTTCTAAGTCACTAACTGATTCTTATACTTAGGCAGGTCCGTCGTAGTGAAGGATGTATTCCGGGCTGGATCGGCTAATGGCTAGGATCCGCACTCAACATTCCAATTTCAATCTTAACTCTTCAGCTTAGCTCGTCGCGTCACTACTCATTAAATCAGTCAACAACTGCGTGTTGATTTACCGATGCTTTAATTCACTTTACTTCAAAATCTAACTCTTCACTTTACTCTTCACATTGGTACACAAAAAAATAAGTGATAATTTTCCACAATCAAGGTAAAATTGCGACATTTTGCACCTATTTGCTTTTCTTCAAGCACGTTTCCCGCATCGGATGATTTTCAATATTCGTATAGTGTCCAGTATCACATACTGCATGGATCGCTTTCGGTTATCTGAACAATCGCGTATCCGAAAGATGTCCGGTCCCAATTGATTCGGTGAAATGCATGTTAAATATATCGAGGCTCAGAATCTTTATCTTACTATGACGTAGAAATTTGGAGAATGGGATGCCAGTTCAATTATCGTCCTCGTCACTTGACCAAAGTTCAACTTCTCGTGTAACTTCTGAGTGCGACATTAATGAGCTATCAAACCAAATCCGGTACAATATTGATTTCAAACTAATATTTTTTGTCTATAACATTGAGAATCTATGTTGCTACGGTAATTCATCATTTTGTATTATGTGTTGTGTGTATTTGTATTATGTGTTCGAGCTTAGAATTAAATTACCGTTACAAAACCTTTAACTCTGTAAATAAAAGTTTTTGCTTAATTTCCATTTATTTAATTCAGAATCAGTAGCGCAAAGAGAACTGTTAAGCTGAGAGAAACTGGTTGAAGCGAAGGTCAGATCTTGTAGACATAAAAATCTCACAATTGTTTTATTGAGCACCCTTCCATTGATAGTTTTGTTTGTATAATTACTGTGAATGCGGGTAGCTCTTATAAACT
>BMAO01026924.1:0-23128 GCA_019973975.1 Trichonephila clavata | reverse complement strand
TGCGTCTTAAACTTACACAGGAAGCTATTTCTTCTTGGTAATTTTTTTTAATAACAGTATAATTCATAATAAGCTATTTTCCTCTTCGAGTATTTCGCCACAACTCGTATCTGTAATAAATAGATTTATGTAATTTTGTCCCACTCCCACTTTTGAGGGGTGTTTTTTAAAAATAATTATAATATTGCATCATTTTCATGTTGATGCTTATTTTTTGTATCGTTTCCTGTCTATCCCGTGTTAAATCGAACCTGGGTAATCTCACTAAAGTTTACTCAGGAAAATCATACACATACCTGTAAGTAGTATGTAGCTTTACTTTCCTCTGTTCTGCGTGAGTGAATATTAACGTCGCACTGTTCAGACGAGGGCTTTTGGAGACGAACCTCGTAATTTTGAACCACGGTCAAGTGACGAGGACGATGCCAGAGCTGGCATCCCCTCTCCTAACTACCACACCACACCACGGAGGACTTTTGAGCTCTCAACAGATTTGACGTGCATTGCACCCCTACACGGCGGGTCTTCAGTGGTACTGGGCTCGAACTCATGACATACCAGCCACTAGTCTGTTACCTTGTCCACTAGGCTAACACGACAACTTCCTATATTCTGCAGATCATGATAAAGGCTGATGTTAAAATAGCTTTGTATATTTAAAATACTAATATATTTTTACTTGATAAAGTCCAATCCAAATAGAACCCTCGGTGTTTTTTGTTGTTATTGCACCAAGGCGTTTGGTTTACCTCGCTACGCCCCTGTTATATAACTCTATATTAAATAAAAAATATTAATAGTGTATTTCCAATCTGAACAGTCTGGAGAGTAAAATGTCAAATCAGGTGTCATCCTCCTGAATTCATATCGTGATTTAAAATTACGAAGTTCGTCACCTCTATACCCCTCACGTTGTTTCGAAGTGCGATATTAACAAAACAAAAGAGAGAGAGAGAGACCAGCGAACGAAATTCAATCAGAAATTAACGAAAAATCTATTTGTTAACTTTTTTTATAATATTAGTTTCTGTTCACATCTATATTTTTTACTGCAGAGAGCGTAATTACTGTTGGATATTGATTAGGTTTGCTTTAAAACGTTTCTAGCCTTCTGTAATAATTTTTAAAAATATTTTTCAAAAATTGAATTTACAATGTATAAAGGTATTTTCCCTCCTTACGTGTTTTTAAAAAAAATTTATATTTTTTGGGGGGAAGGGGAAATAAAATTTTTAAAAACAATGAGTTTAATTAATGATTTTAAAACATTCATTTTTTAAGAAAGCAACTTAAAAAAGAACCAGCAAAAAAGTAAACGAAAAAATTCATATTTTTTAAATGTAAAATATATATATGTACTACTTCTGAGGTCATTTTGCTTTTTGACCTTTTATCTCGCTATAATCTTACATGAAGTTTTTTCACACACCGTCGAATAGTTATAAAAATAGACTTCTAATAGAAGCATGACTTCGATATAATTTCTTTTAGATGTATATTTTTCATACAATAATATTTCATTAAATTTCTCACAAATGAATTGCGTGGAAAAACTTAATATAAGTGTAATAATGATAATATTTGATGTACAGCATAGAGAGATGCATAATAGCAATTATTTTTCAGTATTGATTAAAATGTCTATTTTTATGTTATTAATACTTTACAAAAATTCAAAAAAAAATTATTAATCCGTTTACATTAAAAATATTTTGCGTTGTAATATAATTAAAATATTCGTTCTAATCAAGATATAGAGTTAAAAATATCTAGCCAAAAAGAATAAATCAGGGGAAAAGAAATGAGAAGAATGGTTCCACGTTTTTTTTAACCCTCTGAGTGTTCGTCCTTGTCCTAAAAAATCATTCCGAAAGCGTTTACTTCTTTTTTGAGAATTCCTTGGAAAGTGCAACACATTTAATTCCTTTCCACTTTAAAGAACGCGGGAGGTCTACAGGGGAAGATTTTATTACTCAGTTCGGCCTCTTTGTTGCTTTAAAACCGGGATAAAACTCGTTCACAGCTGTGACGTTGCCTTGTGCGAATTTTGGGTGGAAAAAGCGGGTCCACGTGGTTGTTTGATCGGTTAGGTCACAATAAAAGTGAAGAGTTAAAAAAAAAATAAAAACTCGAAAGAAAGAAACTTGTTACAAAAGTTGAAAAATACTTGTTTATTTTAAACAAAACAAAATTTAAAAAAATTAATTTAAGAAAAATAAACTATTTTGGACTAATGATTTGAGCCAGGTAAAAGTACCTTGTACTTATTGTAGAATATGAGACTAAGAAAACACAAATACATCGTAATGTTTTTTTAAAAAGTAACTATGTAAAAAAGAGTAAAAGTGACCATCTCTCTCTCTCTTTTTAAACAATAAGAGAATATATAAAGTATTGTTACATACGACGATTATGTTTATGAAATGAAATCAATCTTCCTCTATTCAATTATATTTTAAATTTAAAGTAACATAAAGAGGGATTTCAATACTTTTAATTTATATATATTTTAATCCTATAAATGATGTTTTTATGTTAAATTAATTTTTCGGAAAAAATCTAAATTTTATTTCATAGTCAAACAACTTGTACTAAGCAAAAATACCTTCTTTACATAGGCATTTGTGACGGAGCAAAAAGCAAATTTAGTCAAATTTTTTATTTTTATTTTAATGGGAATATATTTTTCTTCAAAATGTAAAAGTATTTCTAACCATTTTCTATTAAAATTTAATTTTTATTTTTCTGTTTCTTTAGTGTTTAAACGGAAAATTCACCGATAAATACAACTTTCACACAATTCAATCATTACAAATTCTAATGAGAGAAAAACTTCTCCCAATTAATTTTGTCTTTCAAAACAGTACACTTAAAACAATTTTGCTCAGTGAAGCTAACCGACAATTCCGCAGTGTATTCATATTAATTTTTTTTTAAAAAAAAATAAAATTCAGAAATGCTGTATTTAATTTTTTGAGTATAAAAAAATAATGCCTGCTGTGGAAAAGACAGAGAATGAGATGTGATGTATGTTTTGAAAGAATGTTTTCGTACATGTAGAGTATTTTTGAAAATTTAAATATCACCAAAGCTGATCATATGATTGTAAATGAGTCTTATTTTAGAATGTGAGCTGTGGGGTATCAAAATAAAACATTTTACTTTTAAATAGCCAAGGAGTTTATACTCAATATCCTCTTCAAAAAATTGCTTACAACTTTTATTCAAATTGTAAAGAAACTGAAATATAAATATCCGACTTACTCCAGTCAAAAATATTCATATTATGTGAAAATACTGTTCCTCCACTTATTTAAGTACATTTATAAGCTATAGCCCAAAGCAATATTTTATTTTTATAAACGAGGCACAAAAATTCAGTTATAAAAATATATTTTTCATTTTAGAAAATATAAACCGTACACGGATTGTAAGACCATTTCTAAAATACTGAGAGTTTTTAGAGGAACAAAAACATATAATTTTGGGTAGTTCAAAATTTTAATATAATACGCAAATTTATATATTATTAAGCAAATACGTTTGACAAGAAAAAAGTAATTTATTTAAATCTTGTATTGGCATGAATAAAATATAAATCAAAAATCTTTCTGAAATAAACACAATTGAAGGGAAAATGTTTAATTTGCAATTGATAGCATATAAACGTTTCTGTTAGAGGTATCCCCGAAGTGACGCAATCCTATTCGGTAAAAAATAAAACTTATTACTGGAATCATACAATTTCCTAATGAATGGGTGAATCCGAATATTTTTTTCATGTAAACTGTTTGGACGGAAGTGGCTAAATAGGAACATTTAATAATTTGCATAAATTAAAATTAACCGTTATAGTTTATATAATTTCTTAAGATTACAAAAGGTGTATTTCGGAAGCACAAGTTTTAATAGGAGCACAGCTTACAAAAAGTAGAACAAATATATCTGAAGGACTATGGTTTGTTACCTTAAATATTGTGAAACACAACAAAGTATATTGGAAATTAATTCCCCAATTCGTGTTAATAAAAATGTATGAAGAAACTGCAAGACTTATTTTTGTATTTGTAATTATTATAATTTTCATTCCTGTGTTTTAGCTTCTCAGTATTGCTTCTACTTAAAAATTTATTGTATATTCATCAAATATTTCAGCATAATTTTTGCTCTTAACATACAGTTTTAACCGAAATGCATTAAAATGCTTAAGATTCTTATGTTAAAATTTTAATTTAATATTTTATTCGAAGAATTGTTAGTACTTATGGTAAATAATTTTTAACTGAGTATGTGCACGATACATAAATATTTTTTTCTGAAATTTCAAATACAATTTCTAATATAAAATTCCTAGTTTTGTATGAAAATCTGGATATTTTCTGAATGTTAATTATAATAGATATCCAGATTTTAATTACTTGTTCTTCAGTTAGCTTTAAAAAAATAAATATTTAGAAATTTTGCATGAACAAATATGTTTTAAAAAAATTTAAAATTGATCTTTATATTTATTTATATGCGTAAATGTCAACTGTAAATGCATCCGAATATTTTTAATTACTATTTATTCAAATATTCAAGGTTAAAAAAATGAATTGGTATAAAAAAACCCTCATTCATGTTTTCTCTGAAGTAAACTGAAACTCAAGCATTTTTTTTTAATTCAAATATAATTTGGTGTATTGTAACAATACGCGCCCTGAACATCTGGCTTTAAAATTTATAAAAAAATAATGGATCTGAATTAGTTTTTCCATTATTATTTTTATGAAAGCTTAAGAATTTTTTACAAATAATTTGATGCAAAAGTTTAGAAATTATTCATTTTTAGTAGTTGGAAAGTTTAAAAGGTTTTAAATTTTGAAGCGTTCGGTTTCTTATTAACTTTTTTGACACCTTATAATGAAATAATCATGGTTTTAAAAACTGAAAACATGGGTTAAGAGAAGAAAAATGAAGCAATTAAATATAGTTCTAGATATTATATAGAGATTTATGTAGTTTAAAAAACTTAATTTTCCGTTTCATCATTTTAAGATGAAGAAAATAATACAAGTTAATCAAGCAAAGAGAATATACTTAAAAAGTTATTTGTCCAACTATATAAAATAGCAGATTACAGTCCCAACTTATTAAAACTTCAAATTAATATAAAATCAAAAGTGAGTTATATAATATTTTATTTCTACGTTGGAACATTTTTCAAAACTTGAAAAAAAAAAGTTAAATTGCTAAAAGTACAAAAAGAATTTATTTAATTCAAACGCAATAATATCTCAAATGAAGCTAAATTACAAACACTAACTTATAGTTCGTTCACTAAGGGACTAAAGAAATTCTTCCCAACTTTTTTATGATTGCTTCAGGGTCAAAACGCAGGGTTCCCCGAGAGCAATAAAACTTCCTCTCAGTGACCATTGTGTCGTCCCAACCCTCCCTAATTATCTTTCATGGTGTTAAACCATATAAAAGAGGGGAAAAGATTTCAGAAAAACACGGCCTACCCGCTTTTGAAGCACTCTCTTGAAGTCAGAAAAAGACGTGTGGTGCGTTTTCGAAGCATGTCTAGACGTGCGGAAAAAGACGTTCAAACCGCTAAGAGGATTAACAAGCTAATTAAGGCGCGTTTATGTTCGAGTGTCGGTGTCGTAAAATAGCCCCCTCCCCCCATGTGAATCATGAGATGAGTGAGAAGTTTCTAAGGATTGGTCCTAAGATTCCTTCCCTTTTCCTGGTCTAGGAGGATCCAATTATCTTATTGTAGAACTACACTTTCGTCTCTTTCATAGCAATCCTCCAAATAAAATATCAGAAAAGTTAATTTGAATAGAAACATGATAGAAAAATCAAAAGTATGAAAAAGCATTCACTTTGAAATAAATGTAAATAGTGAAAGAGAAAAAAAAGAACGACAAATTAAATTTGCATTCAACCATTATTTTGATTAATTTTTTTTTTAATAGAAAGGACTGAGAATTATTGGAGTAATCCAATATCATCCATTTTCAGTTTTCATGTGCTTAATTTAAAGTTACTGAGTTACACACAGCAAAGATTTTGCCACTTTCTTCTAGTAAACTAAGGTAGTGATTTTCCCTTTTGTGAGCATAATTTGTCCAGGCACAGAATGTTCAATAATACATTAAATTTGAAATAGTATATGGCTGTGGAAATTATCTAAAATCTGAACTTTAAAATAACTTCAGCAATAAGTTTTAAAATTCTAATTAATCCTGAATTGTACCCAATTTATTAAAATGCTTTTAAAATTTCAGAAATATAATCCCTGAGTTAGAGTTGGAAAGACAGTAGTGTTTTAAAAAAGAAATTTAAAAACTGCACTCACATATTTGTTTAAATAAAATAAAAGAAACTGAATACACAAAGAAATATAACATTTCAGTCAACACTGAAATTCTAAAAATCACAGCTTCCTGTTGTGAATGTGTGGTGGTGTGGAATTTAGGAGAATGAAATGTTATCTGATTAAATCCTCCACATAAAAAGTATACAAAGAATAGCATGTCAAGTTATTGAGATTTTATACATATATTGATAGAAATTTTATACATATGAAACAATTTTTAAAAAAATTATTCAACGCACACACAACAGTAAATTATAACATCAAATACTTCCTCACTAAATTTTATATATATTGAAATAAAAAATAGTTAAGGGAATAGTGAGCAAATATTATTCCTTCCTATCAAAAATGCCATTTCAAAATGAATAGCTGCTTCAATATAAAGATTTTGAAGTTCAAAATGTAATATATATATATAGATTTTTTTACAAATAAATTATTTTTAGTTACTGTGGTGTGGAGGTAGTATGTTGGTCAAGAAATATTTATACCCAAATAACAATTTTTGTTTTATTTTTTAATAATGATATGTTTTTAATACTTATATAAAGAACAAATTAAAATTCAGTATTCATTTTTTAAAAAAAATAATAAATCTGCAACCCTTCTAAATTATTTTGAAGTACCTTCATAATATAAAAAGTATGAATATTTTTCAGAGCATCTTTTTCTATTATGATCTTATTTAAGTCAGGGCAGTTTTGTTACAAAAGCTGCTGAATTGTTCATGGTGCTAAATACTGGCTAAGTTGCAGTCTTAGTGCCAGGAAGAAAAAATGGGGAACTCTGACAGCTTTAAACAATTATAACTTCAGGTTCTTATTAAAATATGCAGTTATATATCCATCTACCTCTGAAATTGGCACATCTTATTGGACTAAGTGAAGGCATTTCTGGACAGTGTAGCATTGATAATTAAATAAATATATGCTATAAATTTGGGACTAAAACCGAGTAGTGAAAAATTGAAGCAAGCACTGAACATTCGGAACAGTAACGGGAAATTTGGGATAATGTACAATCAAGTTCAAAGGAAATTATTAAAGGAATTTAAACACAAGAAAGAAAAAATGTATTAATCCTTCTTTTTAACAACCCCTAAATTAAAAAAAAAAGGAGGAAGAAAAACTTATACATTTTTCTTCATTGAAGTAAAATTTTCAGGAAAAATCAATCTCATTTTTTAAAACAAATATTTAATTTGTATATCTCAATACATCAAATTCAAATTTTTATTTCAAGAAATTATAATTCAATGAAAGAAAACAGCCACTGTCATGTAATAATAATAATATATTCTTATTATTAGAAATCTTATTTTTTTAAAAAAAGAATTCTGTAAGAAAAAAATTTTTTTTTTCAAAACCTTGTTTTTACTGGAATATGTGTTCCAAGCAAAATATACATTAAGGTATTTTGAAAATTTATCATTATTTTCCTGCTATTAATAATTAGTTTTGAAGTACTGTGAAAACTTATTTTAAAATGATCTCTACTCAATATAGCTAAAAACAAAACAAAAAAAAAAAATAATAATAATACTGCTTCATGAAATTTACTTAAAAAATTTTTTTTTTAAAAAGTACATCAATACTATTGATAATTGAAATGATTATAATACTGTTTTTTAATAATTTTTTAAAAATTTTTTCAGTTTTATACTACAGAATTTTACGTTTAATCACACGTTTTAAGCATAGCTGAAATATGAATCTTATTGTGAACAATGGTTATAATGAATTTTCAGCAAAGTAAGAACAGAACTGAAAAATAAATTATACCCTTTATATATTAGCTAAATCACAATATAAACATAATTTTGGACTGTTTTTTAACTGAAAAATTATATGAAATTCAAGTCAATTTTTGTTTAGCATAAGCTGAAAATAATTTTAATTCTAAACAGTATTTAAAAGGCAATGGATCTAATTCCTACCATTTTATAACAGTCAATATGATATAGATAAATATAAAACACAATTTTCTTTCTTTATGAATAATATATATATATAATTACTATATTATATATATATATATATATATCAATATTTTTTCTAGTTATGTTTCTTAGAATCTGTTTTCTATCCTTTAGCTTTGTGGGTAGTATAATTTTGTCTTATTATTTTTTTTCATTTTATTATACTATATATATAAGAATATTGCTCTAAATGAAAATATGATTTAATTTCAGCTGCAAAAGTTAAAAGGATTTTGTAACAATAATCCTCAAGTGTCTGTTTAGGAAAAATTTGCTAAACCTGATTCAAATGTTATAAGGATTAATAAAAATTTACTAAAAATTACAAATAATCAAAAATATATCAATAAACTAAAATATTTTACTCTTCTATTTTAAGTCTACAATATAGTTACAGTTCTACATTTGTTTTTCCAGTTTCACTTAATATTTTTAAAAATTTAATCTTAATTCTTATTTTATAAACATACCATATTTCTAATGAACTTGTATACAACAAATAAACAATGAAAACATATTTATATCTTAAAATTCAAACAAAAATTGAAAAAACAATGAAATTGTTCAGTAGTAAAGTTATAAACAATAAACGCATAATATTTATAATAGATGCACACATACTGAAACACACACTCAACACAGCATATCCAAAAAATACAATACATTGGATTTTTTTTCTAATTATGTTGAAAGTAGCCAATAATTCATAGAGAGCCAAATATAGCAACCCCAAAACAGAGGAATTTGAATTCCAAGGCTGTAAAAAGTAGGAATAGGTGCTGCCAACGAAATTGCGCATTACACGTCCGGCCTTGTTTGTTCCTTTTATCTATCAGACTTGTGTTGCAACCTTTTATATTTATTTCTTAAATTTGGAAGAAATCGCAAATTCGGCTGCCCTTGTGTATAGATATCCTGCTTATAATCTAAAGGAATACATGATACCAAAATAGTGTTGTAGATCGTGCTAAAGCAGGGCTTCTCAAACATTCAATATTTGCGACCCAATTTTCAGTCATAATTTTCATTGCGCCCCACTTCTTACAATAACAGTGTACTGAAAGCAATTATAATATACTTTGATGGTAAAACTACGATGCAATACGACTTTAATTATAAACGCACTAATTCGATAAATATTAAGTTTTTTATATGACAAGCCCAAGAGAGTCACTAGTAATTACTGAACTTGTTTTTAATTGAATATTGATAAATCAATTATCAAATATTTTGTGCAGAACTGATACATTTATAAGTAGTGCGTATTATATCAGTTTGAATGTGCATTTCATTTTTTATTATATAAGAATATATTTTGCTTTGTAATTATTTTAAATTGCAAATTATTTTATTAAATTGATAATAATTTTAAATATTTTACTTTCGATTTTTCGTAATATGCTCGCGCTCCACTCCCCCCTCAAGTACGGTTATCACGCCCTCCTTAGGGGTCGCGCCCCACAGTTCGAGAAATGCTGCGATAAAGATTTTATTTCGAGATTCGAGAACAACTTAATAACAGGTATACATGACACAAAATATGATTTGGGAAAGAAAAGCCAAGCGATTTACATAATAATTTGGCCAATAGTGAAACGAAGAATTGATAATTTCGATATAAAAACGAAAGAGAATAATTGGCTTTTTAATAAACACTGGGTGGTTGCGCGTTCTCCGTAATTTTAATTTTTTCTCTTTTTTTCACCCTCCAATTTTTTGTGCCCCCAAATCTTTTGCGCCCTAGGCATGTGCCTAAGCGGAAAAGCGAGCTTGGTAGCGGGGGGGGGGGAGGGAGTACGTTACGCCACTGGACAATGGTCATCACATAATAATGCAGTCTTTATCACTTTTGCCAATTGACATGCAGTTTGAAATTAACTGTTTTTCGAAGGGAATGTACGGGAATAATATTTGACGACTTTGAAATTATCCGGATCATGATCTTATTAAGACGGAGTTGATAACGAAATGAGGCCCTCACTGAGAGCGAGGTCCTGGGCCCGGGCCTAGTTGGCCCATGCCTTGAGACGTCCCTAACTACATTACAATACGACTTTAATTATAAACCACATTATTTATCAAGATAAATATTTTGTATATTACAAGACCAGGTGAGTCACTAGTAATTACTAAACTTGTTTTTAATTGAATATTGATAACTTAATTATCAAATACTTTGTGCAGTACTCATACATTTATAAGTGTTGAGTATTATATCAGTTGGAATTTGTATTTTATTTTTTATTAAATAAGAATGTATTTTATTTTGTAATAATTTTAAATTGTAAATTATTTTATCAAATTGATAATTATTTTAAATTTCTTTGTTTTCGATTTTTTGCGATACGTTCGCGCCCCCAAGTAGGGTTATCACGCCCTCCTGGAAGGCGCGCCCCACAGTTTGAGAAACGCTGCGATAAAGATTCTATTTCGAGGTTTGAGAACAATTTAATAACAGGTATACATGACACAAAATATGATTTGGGGAAGAAAAGCCAAGCGATTTACATAATTTTAAAAATGTATATATATTATCATTGAAACAAAAAGCAAACAAAACAACGAAGTTGAGCCACATCTTCTCAGCATATAATGAATAAAAATTTATGCCGATACAAATCATTCCCAATTCCTGTTGTTACATGTTACAAATTCTTAGATTTTTAACACCTTCCGTATATTAGCGTAAACTCCACACGGAACGTGTTATTGTTCGTATCGAAAATTAAATTTTGTTTTACACAAACGAAAACAATCCGTAGAAACGAATAAAAAATTAAATTAAATTAAAATATAAAAAATAAAATCTTTTTTTATTGCTAAGAAAATATAAAACATGCAAAATTGCAAGTTTCTTATCAACAACTTTTTGTAAGTAACATTAAATTAAAAAACTATAAGTACTATAAATTTTGGCTCCCCCTGCCCCAGGCGCCCTTGTGCGGTGAACAATTTTGCCACCCCCACTCGGGGGCCCTGGCCTTGGCGATCGACTTTTGGATCGAAAAAAAAAGTTGGCAATGGAAAATCCCAGCCGATGATACATAAGATTTCCCAAACATTCAGTTCTCATAGTTCTAATCAATTAAAGACCTTGAAGACGTTTTCTCAACCTGAACTCTTTCTTGGTACGTCAACAAAATCCAAGGAAAGACTGGGATGAAACATCCTCTGATAGCTACAAAAAAACGTTCGCGATTTCCTATGGTGGCCACGGTAGCCTAGTGGCCAAGGTAATGGACGCGTGGCCGGCGAGTCATGAGTTCGATCCCAGAGCCGCTGAAGACCCACCGTGTAGGGGAAGGATGCACGTTAAATCTGTCGAGAGCTCAAACGTCCTCCCGTTGGTGTGATACTTAGAAGAAAGTGGTTCCAGCTCAGGTTTCATCCTCGTCATTTGACCATGGATCAAATTATGAGGTCCGTCGTCAAAAGCCCTTGTGCAGCTGAACAGTGTGAAGTTAATATTCACTCATTCATGCAGTACCCTTTAAAACTTTTCTCCACCAGGGAACAGTTGAACTCAAGGACATGACATGTCTAACGCAGTTTAATATTTGTGTATTTTCTGCAGTAATTGTTTAAATGTAGTTTAAATTCTGATTTGTAAATATACTTGGACTTACCTTGATTATTATTGTTATTATCAATCTTGCTGACCGAGAATAAATTCTAGCTTCACATTTATTTTTAGATTCCAATATTCTGATTTGGAATGTACAAATTCTACTTTGTAAGCAACAGCATTGAGTGGAACCCTCACTTACTTCCGGTGTAATGTTAATCTATGGGAAACATCGAAATTCAACTGAGTTTTTCAAACTTTTATTGCAAACTTTTGAAACTTTTTTTGCTTTATATGGATAGAAGATGATCTGTAGATTTCAGATTCAGGATTTTATAGTATTTATTTCAGTATCTTTTCTAAAATACCTTGTTAATTTTTTAGCTCAAAGCAATGGCGATTTTGCATTAACCGGAAGAAGAAAAGGGTACTAATTACTGTAGCGCCCCCCATAGAAAGCTTTACGGTAGAACTAGTCCATACCGTATATGGATACATTCAGCAATCGTTTGCTGGTATATTTTCTCCCCATGGTAGTTTTTCTTAGTATGAAGCATTCTATATTTGCTTAAAATCCGGTACTCAAACATTCTTCAGGAATGTCTGGATTCATTTATTTCTCTACAATCTTTTTCGCACTGCTAATAGGGCTCTGCTAAATGTTTTAAAATAGAAAACTACAAGGGTTCCTGACTTTCTCAAGTACACTTTATAATTCTAATCTGAAAACAATGTAAAAAAATATGATTTCATGATCGAGAATAAGTAAAATTTAGAATAACGCTTTATTCTACATATTCATTGCTACTTTCAGAGGATTCAACAATAAATACTATCCAATATCATGAAGTGTTATTTCGGGATTAATTAATTTTTTTGTACTGTAAGGGGATTGTAGTTACTAGTAATGAATTAATCAGAAAATCATGGTACAATTTTGTTTATACTGTAATTTATACCTGCTTTCACTAATAAGGAACTTAATTCTAGTAGTATTGCTGTTTGGTTAGCCTTTAAAATGATGCGTTTACAAAGCATTGTCGTTGACAAGCAATAAGATTTTCAAACTGCAACTTTTACCCTTTGTTTTCCGCGCGTGTATTTAGTAGTAAATAACTCGGAAAGGATAATAGCAGTTGGGTAGCATCGTATCTCCCACGAAAACTGTAAACTAAAGCTAAAACGCGGAAAAATTTTATTGGAAATAAAAGTAAGTACCATTCATTAATGAATGTATTGTGTATCATTATTAATAGTTTTCGCGGTGCTAATTTAATTATCGATTTCATCGTGTATAATCTTTTTTTTATACTTTTCTGAAATGTTATTTTTTTAATCGTATTTTATATTACGATACTTATTGAAATTTTGTAGTTGGTATTTTGTAAAGTGTAGTATAGAAGGGGGGGGGCTTGGCGATGTCAATTACTTTTAGCAACCAAAATCGATCGCGAAGCTACTTTAATTAGTGATAGATATCCGGAAGCTAGAATAAATTTGTTACCTCACCATAATATCTATATAAAAATCGCCAAATTCAAAGCCCCCCCTATACTACACTTGAACCTTTGTAATAATTTGGTTTTGAGAAAACCACAAAAATTATGTGCTTAACAACTTTTGATAGATTATCCATTACGTAATTTTGACTTTTCCAAGGGTGATTCGTTCAGTAGAGATCCAGCGCACTTCGGGCGCTTCTTCTCCGCTTTTGACTTTGTCTTTGAACGAATACTATTTATTTCTTTTGTTATATGTGAATCAATATTTAACTAATTGAATCTTTAAAACGAGAAACGTTCCTTGTTGTAGAGGATGAAAAAACAATATAGCCTCCCAAAATAGAGGGATCCCCTTTTTTTTTGTTCAATAAATTGATTGGAGATATAAAAAAGTATCCTCAAGGAAACTTGTAATACGTACGAACATATATGAGATGGTAAGGAAAGTTGCATCCTTTTCTCGTAACTATTGCTTATAACATTCGTGACGTTCTTTAGGTTCTTTCATTCTTCAGATATTTGTTTGAAAGGAAATATACTTTTTTCATTTCTGGATTATGTTGCAATCCGTTTTATGAAAAGAGACTTTGCTACTGATATATTAGTACTGTCAACCAATGATTTGAATTATTCTGTATATTGTAGCATTTGGCGCCATATTTTGATTTTACGAAATTTGTTAACTGTGTAATACTTATGTACTTAGATTTCTTTTTGAAGAATCACTGTCTGAATCACACATAATGAAAAATATCTGTCAAAAATTATATGTAATATGCAAAAGGCAATTTTTTTTCATGTGGTATGCCGTTATTATAATTTCTTTGGTTTTTATGTATTATGGAAACAAGCTCTAACTCTATTAATTACTCACCAAGTTGGCAACCCCGAGTTGTTTTCATATAATGTTGCAATTATATGTAAGTACCATTTTTTTAAATTAAGTTTCTTTTAAATTCTATTAGAGTGATTGATGAATGTAAATATTAGATTATGTACAGAAAGCCCGTAAGTGAATTGTTTTTCTGCAGATACCATCATTAGATGTTAAAATATTAAAAGTGATTTAAGTTATTTACTTTCAAATGTGTTAAACATTTTTATTGATTTTCAAAGGGATACAAATGAAACAAAAGAAAATTTGTATTTGCCTATAATGCTGTTAAACAATTTTACCAAATAAAAAAACATTGTGAAATGCAGTCATCTTTATTGGTAGTTTTGGAAGAAGTGTAGTCAATGGTTTTCCACTAGTGGTTACAAATCACGTTTTTTTATTTGGGAAAAGTTTAAATATATACTAGAAAATCTCATTAGAGATAAAGTAGTTAATGCGTACTTATAACACATAGATTTCAAAGGCCTGATGTCTATGAATAGTTTGAATATTTTTCAGGAATTTAAAATTTAAATGGTAAAATAAGTATGTAATTACATATAATTGACATGATTAACTACATAAAAAAAAATCCGTCCTTGGATATGTTAAAAAGATTAATGTCCTAGCATAGCCACCTGGTGTATTATTCTGTGACAAAAGTTTTTCGCCAAAAGGCTCAATTGAAATATCTTCACAACACTGTTTACACTCGAGTGTGAGCAAATGCGGCACCCATCTTGCACGCAGCTTTCTCATGTCCAAATTTCTGATAATATGTGATGTACTGCACTTTTTGAAATGCCTATTATGTCTACTAGCCTGTGCACTTTCAGTTCAATGATCATCCAGTACCACTTTGTGAATTTTCTTCACCATTTCTGGAATTGTCACCTCATTTGGTCTACTACTGCAATGCTTGTTTTTCAGCGTGTACAGTCTCGTTCAAACTCTGCTACACAATATTTTACTGTTGTGAATGGAGGAGCAGACTCACACACAGAGTAAAATCTAATTCAGCTTTTATAATGGTTAGGCTGAGACATTTTAAATGAAGATATTGTATCTCATAAGGATGACCAGTTTTCTCCTTTTTCACAAATTCACTGAAAATGTTCACTATTGATGGGTGCCAAACAAATACTAAAGAACGTGGTGTCTTCAAACTTGAACATATGATTTATAGATTGCATACTTTCTAGCACAAGGGTATTTTTCAATCAACTACCCCATCTCTCGGTCAGAGGAAGGGGGACCACCTAAGGGACCATCCTCCTAGGAGTGTTTTAAATATTTTCTTTGTGTCTGCTTTAAGATTTTCCTTTGAAGAGATAACTTTTAGTTTAATAATGTTTGGTGTTTACTTTTTTTTAGTCTGTTATCTAAAGATATCTATAAAAAAAATTTAATTCTTTGAAGCATCTGGACAAAGAATTGAAATTAAACTAATTTTACACTTTACTGAAAGTAGTGAATTAACTAAAACTCCTTTAAGTTCACAGTCTGAAATTTTAATCCAGTTATTATAATGTGTTCAATTTATTTGCTTAAGAAAGAATTTTTCCATTCAACCATTCTAACCATTGTTTTATTTCCCAAATTAAATGGCAGAAACTTTTTTTCAATTATCTTCAGATTTCAACTAAAAAAGTTTAATTGTATAATTGCTTTATTTTCTATTTTGGTTTTCTTTCCACTTTCTTCATGAGTATCTGTTGATTTCTATGTATGAAACTATTGTAAAATCCTCCATATAACACCCACTTTTAACACAAAACATAAGATCAAAATGTATAGATGTGCATTATACACCGGGTATAAAAATTAGAGCTTTAAAAATAAAAATAGAGATGATTATAGAAAAAATTAGACTTCTACATAGATCGAAATACTGTTTATTTAAAAGAAATAACATTCCGTATGAAATTAAAGAGTTGTAGTTCTAGAAGTATGCTAATTTTTCTAAAGCTTTGAACAATACCTTGAATAATTGACTTAAAAACATAACTAATATTTTACATGTGATTTTCAGGTTTCTTCGTAAAATAAAGGGTACACGTTATACATCGAATATACCACAAAATTAAAATATGCAACTTCAATGTATGGTGTGTGTTATATACTGGATTTTACGTTAATCATAAATGAAAAAAAATGTATCAATTCAACACACTTTAGTTTTTGATTGTGTATGTGCTTGAAAATATCCATTTTAGTTAAATGTAATAAATTTTTTGTAGATAAAACAAATATGTGCTGCTGTAAAATAATTTTTTCTTTTTCAAATTCTTATGAAAGAAAAAGGTATTTACCTTATTCTTCGTTTCTAAAACCCGGGATGAGTTTGACCTAAAGTTCAGTTATATTCTAGCATAAATACTCCAACTCTTAAGATTGAGAGTTCTTTGCATGATGCAAAAAGGATTTAATGAAAAAAGAAATAAAAAACATACATTCCATGTTCTCTGACAAAGACAACTACTACTACTAATACAGACTAAAAGAATAACATAAAAAGAATTAACAAATATTTGTTGCTGATAGGAGTTTTTCTATTAGGGGTACTATGTCTAATATGTTGATTTGAATAATATTATTTTTAAATTAAATAAAGCATTCACAAAGTGATAATCCATTAAATAAGTAATTCATTCTGACTTTAAAAAAAATTAAAATACAATTTTTTAAATATGTAAATAATGTTTTCATTTCAAAAAGGAAAACATAATTTTCAAAATTTTAGATGACTTTTAAAATGAGTGAATTATCTCATGAACAAAGGAAATGTATACTTATAATTTTTAATTAACTTGAAGTGCTCTTTTAATATTGCAATTGTGAAATGAATTGCTCTATTTTCAAGTGCTTAAGACCCTATCTATCCAAGGATCAAAAAACTCAGTTTCAGCTATAAACAAGCTATTTATTCCTTTCTATCTATGAAAACTGCATCATGTACTAAAAAATATATCAGTTTCAATTATTTCAAACGATTTTATCAAAAATTGTTGTTTTAAAATGCTCAATATATCTATATATGATAAATGCTCTTTTGTGCTAAAATTTTACTTTGGTCAATTACCTTTTTGTTACCTGCAAAACCATTTAGCAACCTGAAAGCTGTTTGATGCTGCCTGTATACATACGTTCACTGTGCTTCGTTCCAAGGCTATTCTGTTTTGTTCTTTGGTAATGTTATGTCAAATGCTATAGGGCATTTTACTTCCCCAGTGGGGAAGGCTGCAGTAGTCAAGGTAACAGACTTGTGGCCAGTGTGTCATGAGTTTGAGCCAAGTGCTGCTGAAGACCTGCCGTGTGTGGGGGCAATGCATGTGAGATCTGTCAAGGCTCAAATGTCTTCCTGTTGGTGTAGTTTGGAAGGTAGGCAAGGGAAGGTGCTAGATTAGGTGTCGTCCTCATCACTTGACCATGGTTGAAAATTATGAGGTCTGTCACCAAAAGCTGTCAAGTAGCTGAACAGTGTGACAATAATATTCTCTCATTCTCCACGGGGGACCAGAAAACTCGTGTTAGTCTGAAGTCTTCAGGAAAGAAAGGGAAAGTACAAAAAGGAGGAAACGGGGGTTCTTGTTGCTGTGTAGACAGAAGAGAGAAACAGAAAAAGGAGTGTGTGGGGATCCACGCTTTCAGTGTTTTTTTAGAAGTCTTCTGATAGGATTGTGTGCGTGGGGCAATCATTCCAACCGAAGTAAGAGTTGAATTTTGCTTATCCTAGTCACTTTTTGAATGAATAGAAACTTTTATTTCTTACAGAACTTATTTCAATTAAGCTTTTTTATATATATATTTCTAAAAAATGCCATTTGAAAATAAGATCACTTATTTTGGGAGGGTTTAAAACAAATCTCTACTCGAATTTTTTAATTACAAAAATATCTGCGTTTCAAAGTTTGAATGAAAGACTTTTTTAAATCATTGATTTTATCATCAAATACAAGATAAATTATTTATTACTTGACAGAAATGGTGTTTCCTTTATTTATGTTGTAAAAAATATGCAATAACTCTGCTTACAGTTCAGAATGAAAAAATTTGGAAAGGACTCATTCCAAAAGTAGAAAATTTTTATTTCATTTATGTTCTGCCTAAAACTTTTGATGGAAAGAAGTGCAACGAAATGCATCTTTGAGAAAGCCTTTTAGAGTAAAGGAAGCAAGAAAAACTAAAAGGGACTGATATAAGATAGGAAATAAAATATTCATATGTTCGAATAGTTTGATAAACATCAAACTCTATTAGCAACATCACAATTTTGAAATCAGAGTGATGCAAACGATACCTGATCTGACACCTCAGTTTCCAAAACTTCTACACCATAACCAACATGAGTACTATGAGCTTTAATCCTTTATATGACGAGTCTGTAGTGGCACCAGAACTCGAACCCACTAAATAACGCCTTGCTAATCGCGAGTTTGTGACCATGACCTCTTGGCCACTGTAACCACCTTCATCCTTCTCTAACAGAGTACCGTAAGAATTATAAATATATATTATTATGTAGCCTATTTTCTGGATTACTGCATAGTGTAAAAGTATTATTTTGTTACCAAATTTGCGTACAATTCAAACAATAACGCAATTTTTTATGTGATAAAAATAATTTTAATTTACAGATGTATTTTGTGAGACCTGGGGATCTCTTATTGTTTAATCTAATGGTGTAGCTGTTAAGTTTATATTATTGTTACTAAAATCAATTGTATGTTATAAAAACCTTGTGTTTCAATTTTATATACACTGATAAAAAAAATCTCAAAGCCAACAAAAGTTATTGTACAGCAATGGTCTGCAAACCTTTCCAACTCACAGAACCCCTAAAACTTGGAGTTGCTTTTATGGAACTCTCCGTGGCCGCGGTAGCCAAGTGGTCTAGGCATCGGATCATGACTAGCGTCTCATGAGTTCGATCTTAGTACCACTAAAGACCCGCCGTGTAGTTGAGAGATGCACGTTAAATCTGTCGAGAGCTCAAACGTCCTCCCATTGGTGTGGTGTGGTAGTTAGGAGAGGGGGGGTGCCAGCTCAGGTGTCTTTCGCGTCACTTGACCATGGTTCAAAATTACGCAGACCGTCGCCAAAAGCCCTTGTGTTGCTAAGACATTGTTTATATTCACTCACTCACTATGGAACTCTTCCTTAAAACCAGAAAGCATTGTCATGGAACCCCATTTCATACACATACTTCAAAGAAATATATCTAAAAATAATATATTTTAAAGGAGATCAACACATTATAGGCACTTTATGTAAAGGCAATTAAAAAATATTGTATTTATTACTAAAAAATTCTAATTTAATTTTTTTAATATAATTTACTAATTAATAATATTTTTGTGTTTCAAGTGTCACCTGTCATGCATTATATTTAGTAACTGGGATATGTGCTTGCCTTTTTTTCCACATGAATTGTCGAAGTCTAGGTCTATTGATATTAAATATAATCGTGCATTATACATATCCTGAGTTTAATTTGTTTTTATACTTGGTTTTTGTAGCCATTTATGTTAAGAAATATTATTTCCTTTACACTTATGTTCTGAATGGCATTAAAATGTTTATAGCTCTGTGAGAAAATCCGTGTATTTTGCATGAATTTGCAACCTAAAATTTAGAAGCTGTTCGTTCTTAAATTTAGATTTTTAACATCAACACTGTTGATATATTGTTCCCTTCCTTCATTATAGGTGTAGTTTTCCTCAAATGTAAAAAAATGCATTTTCCATTAGAAAACTATTTAGTTTTGCAAGACATTGTGTATAGAATTATTTCATGGAACCCATGATAGTAAATAATAGAATATTTACAATCTAGTAGGAAGCATGGATTTTAAGATAAAATGTTTTAATTTTCTTTTATATTATAATAAAAGTTTAAAAAGTGTTGCAATAAAATTTTCAGTTTTAATGAATAGGATCAACTTTTGATATTTGTAACTATATGAACTTCATAGACAACATGAATCTATTTTGCATACATATTTATTTCTCCTCAATTTTTTTATTGTGACTCGTGGAACCCCAGGGTTCCAAAGAACACAGTTTGAAGACCACTTGTTGTAGAGTATAAAATTAGGGCATTGCAATTGTCTAGTCAACAAGTTTAATTGATTAAATCTTCAAAATTACAGGTTAATTTAAGCTTTAAAAAAAACGCATTTCAAATGGGAAATGCTTTTACATCAATAGCCGGTTTAACCTCCAGAATTTTGAATGCAAGTGAGCATGCATTGTGTCATACAGGTACAGAATGTCACTTTGTGATATGAAGTTGCATGCTTGTTGTACTTGTGTCAATACTGGGATGATCAGTGCTGGCTGTGGATGATGCTGGAGTTGTCATCCAGTGTTATCCCATACATGTTCAATTGGAGACAGATCTGCTGATCTTGGACACCAAGGTTACATGTCAACAGTGTAGAACACGTGTTACAACAAAGGTGTGAGAGCAAGCATTATCCTGTTGGAAAACTCCCCCCTCCCCTCAAATGCTGTTCTTGAATGCCAGTACTTTTGGTTGAATTACCAGATTGATGTTCAAATTTGTTGTCAGTGTGCAGTCAGAAAAAAAATTATTTAATGCTGATAAGATTTTCAATTTTATATTTAAAGCAATAGTATTAGGAAAAGGCATAAATAAAATGCATATTTAAGAAATCAAAGGAGTTAACATTTCTATTTTGCGGGACTGGAGAATAAATGAGAATCATTTGACAAGAAATACTTTATATTTCAATGGAGGGGGAACCAACATTTTTTTACTTTTTAGTACTTATTGATGATAGTTACATATTTTTCCAAACTATTATTAGAAAGTTCAGAAATATGTTTGGAATTTTTTTTTCTATGGGGAAAAAATATAAACAAATTTTCCCCAAAAGGCACAATATTAACCAATTATGTAGGATTTATTTGTACATGGAATTTATGGAATATTATGAGAATATCTATTTATAAATTTTATGTAAGCTTATTTTTGAAAAATAAAATATATAACGTTCTATGGTAATATATCCATTCAGTAAAGAATAAAATTGCCTCATACTGTTTGTTCATTTTAATACAACTGATTAAAACATAAAATTTAATTTTTCATTGCTTTCAACCCACCTATTCTTCCTTTAAAAATTGTTTAATCAGGAAAAATTATTCTGTTTCATTCTCTTCAGTATTCATGTGGAGTAGTGGTCTTCAAACTATGTTCCACAGAACTCTGAAGTTCACAAGAGCTCCACAAGTCACAATAAAAAATCGGAAAGGAAATTATAAATGTGTATGCAAAATGCTTTGGATGAAATTTGCATAACTACAAGTATCTGAAACGCTCATCCCAGTCATTAGAACTGAAGATTCTATTTATACATAATAGCTTTATTTTGTAATACTTTATACAAACTTTTATTATACTATTATAGAAGAATATTAAACCAGGTTTTTTTATATGCACTACCTACTGGATTGTTAATGTTCTATTATTTGCTATCCCAGATCCAATCAACAATTTTATACTCATTAGTACAATGTTTTTGCACAACTAAATAGTTTTCTAGTGGAAAATGCACCTTTTTTCCATTTGTGGATAAAGACACCTATAATGGGAGAAGAATAAACTTATTGAGATATCAAAAGATTCAACATTAAAATCTCTATTTAAGCAAGAGCAGCTCCTGAATTTTGGGCTGCAAATTCATGCAATATACACAAGATTTCTAACAAAGTTATAAATATTTTAATGCTGCAGAGCTATGAATGCAAGGGAAAAATATTTTTTTATGTGAGTGATTACAAAATAAAATATATAAACAAGTTAAACACAGAATATGAAATGCGACTGCAGATGATTTCAATAGAGTTCGAATTGCAAGGTTAGAAAAAAATTAAAAATGCAAGTATAATTCCCAGATTCTAAATATAATGCATGGGTTGGTGACACTTAAATCATGTAGTAATAAATATATTGAAATAAACATATTAAAATTACAAATTTTTATAACAAATACAATACTTTTCGTCTTTACATAAAGTATCTGAAAACATGTTGATCTACAATATTACTTTAAGATATATTCTTCTAAAGTCTGTATGGAATGGTGTTTCCCCCAAACACCTTATAGCATGAGTGAGAAGAAAAAGTTTGAAAACCTGATACAGAGGAATGAGGCTCTTCCATGGTCAAGATTCAATGCTATTTTAAGTACCCCCCCCCCTCCTCAAAAGGAAGAACTAGCATTTCTTTTTTCAGTTTTACAACTGTGACCCTCCCAACCCCCCAATCCTTATTACATTTCCCCTTCAGAGAAAGGGGAGGATTCTATTCAAGGAAGTGCTGAGATAGAAATTTATTGCCTATTTTGGAAATCTTTTTAGACAAATATTTGTGCCAAAAACCTTGCTGCAGCCAACGCCATGTAGATGTCATGTAAGGATAAAATCCCTGCTGTGCTACTTCTTAATATAGTTTATTTTATAAATAATTATTAATTTATTACGCATGTAAATATCGTTTATATAATGAAGCATGGAATATAGAATATTTGGGATTCATAAGAAAAATTTATCGATATCAAAATTTATTTTGTTTTCATAATGATCTCCTGAAAAAATATATATTTAATTTAAAAAATTGTTATTGACAATATATATGCAAGATTGGAATCAGGTATATTGAGTAAAATAAGCATAGATTCAATATAAAAAGTAATAGACTTAAATTATTATTTAATGTATTATTAATTTTAAAATTCAGCTTTATAGTTATTTCAAAAAGTTCTGTTAACATTTGTAATTTTTAGTGGACAATTGAATTTTTATCTGCTCAT
>BMAO01026923.1:0-35612 GCA_019973975.1 Trichonephila clavata | reverse complement strand
ATTGTGTCAATTATTGAAGAAGATGTAGTTAAAAAAAGAAATTATTTGTTATTAGCTTCCCTTTGTGACATATATAATAACGAATTACAAGAAGAGTTAATACATCAACCTCAAGCAGATGTAAGTTTAATGACAAATCATCATCTTGAAAAAAAAATAGTAAAACAATTCAAGCAAATTAAGATTGTAATGGAAAAGAAAAGAAAAGTTGTTATGCATAAAAATAGTAACCTATTGAACAAGAAGATCTGAAAACACTTGAAGAGGATGATCTTATTGATAAAGTTGCGCTCATTCTACGAAGTACTATTTTAAAAATGGATAAAACAACATTACCTGCCGTAATGAAGATGGAAGATTTGATTAATGGTGAGTGTACCATTCCAGAAAAACTAGATCGCTTTTTCAAAGCATTAATTGGAGGTAAAGATATTCGTCGCAGAGATAGAGTCAATTGTCATAGATTAAGCAATTCATTGGCTTCTGATGCTATTTATTGTGTAAGCAATGGTATTGTTAAGCCATCAAAGCACATAACTCTGGGTATGACTGTGAAAAGTCTTACAAGTAGTCGAAAAATAATTAATATTTTAAATCGACTTGGACATTGTTGTAACTACAATACGCTGGAAGAACTGGAAACTGAAGCTACGATCTCATCTGTAAACCGTTCTCAAATTTGTCCTCCTGACATCATTCAGAGTCCGTCATTATGCACAGGTGTAGCATTCGATAATTTTGATAGATACGTTGATACTTTAACTGGAAAGGACACTTTACATGACACCGTAGGAATAATTTACCAAAATGTAAGTGATGATTATGATATTGAATTAAATTCAAGTAATATAAGTGGAAATCTTGATATACCGCTACCACCAACAAAAAGAAGACGGACTTTTAACGAGGAAACTCCAGAACTACCTTCGTTTAGTCATCGATTGCAAATGTTAGAAAATTTAACACCAGTTGAAGACAATGAACCAACTCTGCCTGCAAATTTACCTTTGATAGAAACAATAGATCTGTTATATTTACTTTCACACTTCTTGCATGTGCCAAATACTCCAATGTGGACAGGTTTTAATTCTAAAATCATTAAAGATACTAGTCCCAAACAAAAAGTATCTTATCTTACACCTATTAATTTTTCACCAACAAATGTAGCGGTAGTTAAACATACAATGGAACAGGCCCAAATTGTTGGAAAGGAATGTAATCAAACATACGTGCAAGTTACTTATGACCTGGCGATAGCTAAAATAGCATATAAAATCCAATCAACGTCAAAGCCACAATTCAATAATCTTTTCATCCATCTTGGTTCATTCCATTTACTGATGGCTTTCTTTAAAGCCATAGGGGTTTTTATAAATGAGTGTGGTCTATCTCATATGATGATTGAGAGTAATATTATTGCTTCTGGGTCAGTGAACGGTATAATTGAAGGTAAACATTTTTAATCGTTGCAAACGTCTGCACCCGTTGATGGGTCTTAGCTTGCAAATGTTACATTTTAATCAATTTTTGAAGATGGACAATACTGAATACAATTTCCTGAAGGAACAAGTTATGGACGATCTCCTTCATTATCAGGAAGTTACAGATTCTCATTCATCTATGACAATAGAATTACCTAATAATGTATTATCGAGAGTATTATCTGCATATCAAAAATTCGTAGAAGAAACAAGACAAGGTGAGCATGGCAAAACGGCTCAATTCTATTTGATTTACATCCAGCTCGTAAATTATTATATTACCCTGTCAAGAAGCATACGCATGGGAGATTTTGAAATGTTCAAATATGTTATTCCAAAAATAACCAATTTATTTTTCGCAGTAAATCAACCGAATTATGCTCGATGATGTGTTAAATATTTAGACAATTTAAATAAAGTAGATGAAACACATCCTGGACTAAAAAATGATTTCATGAATGGATATTTTGGAATAAAAAGAACCGACAAACCATTCTCGAGGATACCAATTGATCTTACACTGGAGCAGACTATCAATGCCGAAGCGGCTAGACGTCTCAGTGGTATTGCACATTTTACTAATTCCATAGCTGTCCGTCAACGCTGGACCAAAAGTCACAGCATTATAGCAGCTATAATCTCCCACGTTCTCGATGTTTGTGGATTGAAGCAATTACAAGACGTGTCTGCGGATTTTGCAACCAAATCGAATCAAAATTTATGGCAAACAAATCGCTGATTTCATTGAAATTTTTGAGAAGAATATTAATCCATTTGATGAAAGTTTAGACAAAGATAGTTTATATAACATTGCAACTGCTAAGCCTGTACCTCAAAATGTAGCGAACTTTTTGCTGAACATTGAGAAAAATGGCGAAGATTTACGGAAACAGTTTATTACTGAATGTGCTGAAGATCAGGACAGATTTGATTAAGCCAATAAAAAAAAATCAAGTGCTTAATTTTGCTGGTGCTCCAAAGACGAAAAAAATAACTCTTGGTAACAAAGTTATTGAGCTAAGAATGCAACGAGATCTATTTGGTCGACTCTTAGGTATATCTATGACCAACAAAGTCGACATTGAAAAAGTACTGGAATTTCCACTAACGCCGATACCAACATCGATGTGTCATGCAGATGGTAGTATTTGTAAAACAGATAAAGCACAATTAATTAAAGTTTTCGAGAAAAAGTTAGCAAGGCCAATCAGCAATCCTTATTTTTTGATATTAGCATTTTAGACGGTTTCTTCATGCTACACCTCATGAAAGAAGTACCTCAAACTTTCGATTGCATATCAAAAAAATTCCTTAGAATGATTTCACAGTTTAAATCATCTCGCATTGACGTTGTGTTTGATCGGTATTTCACACCTTCAATAAAAGATTGTGAGCGTTTACGTCGCAACGAAACAACCAGTACAATTTCCATTGGACCTAATCAAATTCGGCCTCATAATTTTGCTGGCGAACTAAAAAATACTCAGTTCAAGGAAGCTCTCGTAAAATTTTTGATTGATCATTGGGCTAACGATAACATGTTTCCTTTTATTGGGAATAAAACTATTTATCTAAGCTTCGATAAGTGCTATTCGTATCGTGTTGTAAATAACCAAGTTATTAGAAATATTGAAGAATCATTATCATGTGAAGAACATGAAGAAGCTGATACTCGAATTATATATCATATTTGCCAGAGAAGCATTGACGCTCAAGTTGTTGTACGCTGCTCAGACTCCGATTATACTTCTTGGGAATATGGATCATCTGAATGCATCTTTGAATCCAATGGGGCGTAGGAAACTATGAACGTCTTATAAGCATCAATGATTTATACCAAAGTCTTGGTATTTCTTTATCGAAAGCTCTACCATGTTTCCACGCAATAACAGGGTGCGATTATACCCCAGCATTTTTTCCGGAAAGGTAAACCAAGACCCTTCAAACTGCTCAAAAAATCTGTCGAGTATCAGTTAGCATGTCAGGAGATTATAATTGACAATGAAGATAAACTTGAACGTACATTTGCTACATTGGAAAAAATTTATATGTCACATGTATGGGGTGCCTAACTCTTCAAATGTTAATGATGTCCGCTTCTATCTATTTTCGAAAGCGTATCAATCAAAAAAACCCGATGATAATTTCGAAAAGAAATGTCGAAGTTTCGATTCATCCAGCTTACCACCATGTAAAGCTGAATTATATCAGCATTTATTGCGAGTGCGGTATGTGACAAAGTTTTGGAGAAATGCTCCTTTAAAAAATCCATCATCTTTATCGCCGTTAGCTTCCGGGTGGATCATCAATGATGATAAATATGATTTCGTTTGGTTTGCTGGAGAGCAGTTTCCATCATCAGTGGTTGACATTATCATAAAAAGTAAAGTATTATTTATAATATAATAAATCAAAAGAGTAAATTATTATTTAGACCATGATAACCTAATAAGGATTTTTTTTTTTGCTCCAGAACCAACACTACTAGAAAACCAAAACAAAACGCAAGATGATGATGATAATAATGGGAGCAGTGATGATGATGACGACTATGGAGATGCATCAGTTTTTTGTGACACTATTACGGAATGAAAACACATATTTCAGGGAAAAATAGATTCTGATTACCTAAACATAATATGTATAAATAGTAATGAGAATTTTGTTATTGTATCAATGGCAATTTTTTCTCTATCTTTTATAAAATCATTTTATTCAATTACAATAAAATTTATATGATATTTAAAAAACGATATTTTCTTTTTTGTTTCCTTTGTTTAATTGAAGATTTTTTTTTTCATTTCTCCTGATCAGAGTTGACTAATAGTAGGAAATTTATTCAAAGCTCTTTGGTTTGTATTCCTCATGAATCAGCGGACATTTAAAATTTATCTAACATACATTTTGGACTCCTTCTCAAAAAAATTCTATTCTGTGAGTCCTTGCTGCTTGTCCACATAATGGAGAGGCGTAGGTTAGGGCAAATTTTAAAATCAGTGAGTTAACCCAGGAGTGATTACTGAGTCACCCCAGGCTGACAAAATATTTAAGGGGATCCACCCATGCGATGCGTTCAAGAAATCGAAAAAAAAAATTCTTCAAAAATTTCTCTCTTAAAATGTCTACAATAGGGTGGTAAAGTAATTTTTTTTTAAATTTCGAAGTCGTTATAAAGAAGCAGGTGTTATGAAAGCAGCTGCTCCTAGCGCTAAGCTAAAATTTTCATTGTGTTTTAATCAGGCTTGAAACTTTTAAACACGTTTTTGTCAAAACTGTGTTTTTCAAACTTTCCTCCATCATATCTCAAGAACGGTTTGACCGAAAAACTTCACATTTATAGGGTAGAATCAGCACATATATAGGTACAAAATGGACTACGATCATTTCAAAATTCAAAATATTTCTATTTTTTAAAATAAAAACATAACAAAAAGCCCCATGAAATTCGAAACTTTTTCTTCAGAGTTCTAGCAAAAATCCAATTTTTGATATTTTCAATTGAGTATAGTCCATTCTGTACCTTTAAGCTTATAGATTAAAATGCCGTTAGTGTTTTTTTATTTAAAATAAGTCAATCAGCTGGAATAGTGGAGGAAGTGAGTGTTCATTTTTTCGAGGAGGGTGTGTTCAGAGTGGTATAACTCACGTTCTATTGGATATTTTTAGCTAAACATGTATATACATACTCTTAAAATACATATAAACAAATGATGAAAAAGTTAAAGTTCTATCTTTTTACTGGTCGTGAAAAAAAATATTCTCTAAGAATGCTTAAAAAACAGGACGTCAC
This sequence comes from Trichonephila clavata, assembly GCA_019973975.1. Taxonomy (NCBI): domain Eukaryota; kingdom Metazoa; phylum Arthropoda; class Arachnida; order Araneae; family Nephilidae; genus Trichonephila; species Trichonephila clavata. The sequence goes on along the minus strand of BMAO01026923.1, from coordinate 30,341 downwards.
ATGGGTGAACCCCCTTAATCAACTATTTATTATTATTTAAATAATTTAAATATTAATTTTTTATTATACTCATCATCGAAGACATAAAAATAAAGTTTTTCGAATACTTTAAGTAGTGTAACGTAATCCTGTCTGTCTGCCGCCTACCTACTTTGTCACTGCCTCTCTCATAACACCGCGGTATACTACACCAATAAATCGGCCTGGCTATTAAGAACGCAACCGATTTAATGTCTGGCAAATTAAATTTGTACTTATTTATGTATAAATAAAGTAATATTAAAATTACAGACATTCTAAAATGGTTTGAAATTAATTTTTTTTTTTTTTTAATAAAAAATAGCATCTGGCACATTATTTTCAACACCAAAAATGTCTGGCATTAATAAATTCATGTTGTTAATAACATTTTAAATTTAGTGAAAAAGAAAGATTTCTTTCTAAAATAATTTAAAAAATCAATATTTTTCCCGTAAAGGTATGATGCGCATTAATAAACGCAACGTTTACTGGCTGCCAGATAGCCCGCACGCTGTTCGGAAGGACGCAGAAAAAGATATATTAAAGAATCAGCTTTTTAAAATTCTTGTTTTCCTGACGTTGCTAGCTCTCGTACTATTATGTGATCTTACAATACCAAATCCTCCCAGTAATGAGTAGCATGTATACAATATGGTACAATAAAATCTAGTAACAAGATCCAGCCAGTTTGACTAACCAATACCCAATTTTATTTTAACCAAGTTCCAATAGAGAGTTACTTAAATAGCATTTGTAATCAGTATTTTGCATAAGGCGAGCTAAGTTTTTTTTTAGTAGATGAAACTACCATTAGGGAATAAAAAATATATTAAATTATATGGATTTCATATCTGGTAATATTATATACAAAAACATTCACTAGAATCTGCATTTGTTAAAAGAAAAATTAATTATTGAACATAAAAAAATCTTCATTATATAATTTATGAACGTAAATTTTATATAGAATCATACTTTTTAACAAAAGTATGAAAATTAGTACACAAGCAGAAGATTAAAGCAAATTGTTGATTAAATGTCACAATTTATTCTGGGCCTTAAATTAGAAAAAAAGAACACACATTTTGTTTCATAAAAATTTTTTTTCAAGGATAAGTCAAACATAATAATTTTTTTAGAAAGTAACAAGTGTTTGAATTTTTCTTTATTTAATTAATGATTAAATACATAAATGTGCAAAAAGCCAGGAAAACCTTCCTAGATAAACATTGCATTCTGCATATGTCAACATGATGCAAGGATCAATGCTACTATTTTATGCATTTTTGAAAATTTCACAAGTTCTTCAAACAAAAAGTTTCAATAAATACTGCTCTAGACCAGAGATGCACAACCTTTTTAGGATGAGGGGCCAAAAAATTTAATAGGATCATATCGAGGGCCAAAGTATTACGCGATGGCAAATACGTTATAAACTTGAAAGCACTGTTTTATGACAATATGCATTTATCACAATTATTACTTACTCAGGTACACATTATACAGTTGATAAATGGATGAAACACAAACACTTTCAAAAAGATTAAAGTACTTTAGCTCAAAAAAAAATTCCTGCTAAAAAGGTGGCAAGTTTGAAATTATATAACAAAGGAAAAGTTTTGCTAACTATACAGAGAACATAATTTAAATTTTGAAAAAAAAAATTAGTACTTAAAATTTGTAAAATTTAATGAGACGGCTGGAACTGAATATTTGAAGTTATTGATTTGACGTTGGGCTTAAGACTTGTTGTGGCAATACCTAGGACAGAAGAAAGGTTCTTATTTGCTATTCTATTTCTTATTTGTTTCAATTCATTAGTGAGAAAATTTGCTTACAAATGTAAGTGCTGCCAAAGAAAGTGGTGCATACAGCTGCATTTTGCTTTAAGTACGAAACTTCTTTGGGTAAGTTTTTATAAAATTCTAATATCGATTTTTCTTTGAATTGATTTTTGATAACTTCAGAGTTTTGTAAATCAATTAAGGCTAACTGCATAATCCACTAGATTTATATCAACAGAAAATGGAGAAGAAAAAACATCAATTTTTGTTTGGCACTTTTTTAAATCTAAAAACCGATCATCAAATGCATTGCACAAGATTTGAATTTGTTACTCATACTGCACATTCACGTGTGGAAATTTTTTTGCCAGGAGGGAAAGTGAGCAAAATTTTTAGTTTTTAGCTGGTTTTGAAACAAACATAATTTTTGTTTAAATGCCTTTACGTTATTTATCAATTGAAAAATACATTGATTCTTTCCTTGTAGCTTTGTGTTTAAGTCATTCAAATGGCCTGTTAAGTCTGTGAGAAAAGCCAAATCACACTGGAAACTTGCTTTTAATTTTCTAGTATTTTTACCAGTCACTTAGAAATGCCACAATTTCATCAAATATTTCCATAAAACGCTTAAGTGCAACTCCTCGACTGAGCCATCTAACTTCTGTGTAACAAAGAATATCAAAAGGCAGATCATCAACATCTTTTAAAAATTCTTTAAATTGCCTATGTTTGAGGGCATTGCTACGAACAAAGTTAATTGCTTCAGATACACACTGCATTAAGGTTGCAAATCTTAATTCTTTACCATATAAACTCTCTTGATAAATAATGCAATGAAGCTGCAACAGTTCTACACCACAATGGGCAAGGCGTTCTTTTAGCAGCGTAACCATTCCAATTTTCGTGCTAATCATTGATTTTGCTCCATCTGTGCCACTTTACGTTATACTCTTTTGCCACAGCAATCTTACAACTACATATTAAGTATGTGAAAGTATCATTGTAATATATAAAACAGTATTTATCAGTATTTATCTTGAAATTTCCAATTTTGAAAATCCCTTTTTCTCTCTCTCATTATCTAAAATATTATAAATAAATGATACAAGACCGAAAATGCGATATCAAAAAAAATATATCCATTCTGTGATAACGATTTCAACAATTCCGATCTACTAGCAAAACCACGGGGTTCTTAAAAAGAATAATCATTGCAGCTAAGTAGAAGTTAAAAATTATTATTGGTAACGCTCGCCATGAAGAAAAACGTGGGTTCGATAGGTACTTTTGACTGGCTCAGCTTAATTTCGAATCGACTGTTCCTGCACGCACACGTGAATACGAACTTCTCTGCATCCAGACCATGCGATGGAAGAAATAATGGCTTCCGATTATCACATCCACGAGCTTCTCCTATACGAAAACTCGTACTCGTAGATAGCTATGAAGGAAACATATTTAAAAGAAGCGTATTAAATTTAAAAAAAAAAAAACTTAATGAACAACTGTAAAACAATTATTCGCTGCAATACTGTTTTCGTATACGATTTTTCCCTGTTTAATTAAAAAATTTCAATTCCATATTGGATTACTTTTCTTTTACAATACACATTCGCGGGCCAAAATTACCCACGGGCCATATGTTGTGCATCCCTGCTCTAGACTGATGTTCAGAGTTCTACTGGCAATGAACTTGATAATCTTAAGTTATTGGAGGATAATGTCTTTGAGACAAATGATCAAGATATAATTTATTGATTTGCATTACAAAATTAAAGCTCTAGAACAGGGGTCGGCAACCTATGGCATGCAGTACAATTCTCAGTGGCATTCTGCACTACTCTACAAATTTGCCAATTTTTGTGTGGATGAAAGTTGATAAATTTTTAATGGACCTTATTTGACAAATATCTTTAAAATTATGAACATTTACTTAATTACAAAAAAATGTAAAAGTTAACTAAAGATAAGTTTACAGCTATTTTGTAAATTACTGATGTCGTTTTTGGAAAGATTTAGTTTGGAGAGAGAAAATAGCATGTACTCTGCTTTTCTCTTTTGTTCTACATATCTAAGTATAAAATCTTTCCTCATGTGAAAAAAATTTCAAGTCAGCAAAGAAATGGTTTAACAACTGAATGCTCAGAATAGTGTCAAATTGAAAATCACAAATTATACCCCTGATTTTGCAATATAAAAGTAGCGCAGTGCAAGCCCTAGGCTTGCTTTAAAATTTTTATTTACCCTCTTTTTATTTAACTCTAATGAAGGGAAGTACTTATATTTTATGTTATCTATTTCTTATTTTAATAAATATGTTTAAAAATATGTAATACATCTAAATTTTAATTTTTTTTTTTGAAGAAATAATTATATTTTATGCTGTTTATTCTTATGTTAAGAAATATCTTTAACAGATGCAAAATTAATATATAATAAGACTGTAAATACCAACATTATTGACCTCTATTCTGTAAATCTGTGAACATTATGGTGGAAATCGAATTGTTTAAAAAATACCTTACTTTGTAGTATGCTGAATCATATTGGCAGATTGGTTTGACACACCACAGCCAAAAGGTTGCTGACCCGTGCTCTAGAACTATAATTTGCCAAGTAATTTGTTGTCTCACACATACACATTTTTATAAACACATCTTTCATATCTCTATACATATAAGAGAATAAAATTTTCATAATTTGTACTTGTGTATATGTGTCATTTTTCTTTCTAATAGGCTTTTATAAGTTTTTTAAAAAAGTTTAGATTTATATAGAGAGAGAGAATTTATGCTTTCAAAAATTTATACATAAGATTTTGTTTATTTACATATTAGTATTATGGTTTGACTGAAGAGACAAACAGATAGAGAAGGATGCCCATTCAGATTTAAATCTCGACTATGAGGCACATTGGCCATGTTTAATGGCTATTTGTATGAGGCAAAAATAGAAGCATTCAATACAACAAGCCATACAAACAATAGCAGAACTCAAGTTAAATATATCAGTAATTTTAGGAATAAAAAAGTGAAATAAATATAAAATATTTTTAACTTAAATATTAAGAGCAACTTACAACAACTCATACCTGGAAATAATTGCAAGCAAATGAAAACAAAAATTTTACCTCCTTCATTCAACTAAAAATAATTGTATGAAACTCTAAAATAGATTACCATTTCTTTTACACACGATAAATCTATTTTTTTGTTGTTGAAATTTTAAGACCAGCTGTATGACACTATTTCTGGTACTTATTGGGATACAGGGATCATGAAACCAAATATTACAACATGTAGAAAACACTCCAAATTCTGCCTTAGACATGTTGTCGATATAGTACTTGGAGGGCATAATTTTCAAATATTGCCAGTCTGTTAATAGCAGTTTGTTAGAGTTTCGTACTTTTTTTTGTTATACTTTTAACTATCATTTTCTTAAAATTACAAAAATCTACAATTTACTGAGGAACGAAGATGCAATAAGCTATTTTCAACAGAAGGACATTATACTACAACAGTTAAACAAAATGGTCATACCATGGTAATGAAAGTTAAAAAAAAAAAAAAAAACGTCACAGAAGGTATAATGTTGATTGTCAGTATACTGTTGGATTTAAGATGATGAATTGGTTCTCGTGACCTAGGACACCATTTACAAAAGCTTTCTTTACTTGTTCAACAGACCCATAATTTATTTCTTTGATGTGGTGTCACAATGGAAGATGGATTTTAGCTCAGAAACAATGGTGGATTGATAATATCTCCAATATTCATGTTAGCAAGAACTGAAAAAAATTTAGCCACCAACCAATGGTCTCATAACCGTAAAGTACCATATATATTTTTTAATCTAATCCTTTATATTACATTTGGTACACACACAAAAAATCTTTCAAAAAATTCCTGAATTCTGTTTTAAGATGCGTAACTAATTTAATCAATTATTAAAGAGAGAGTATTTTTCTCAATATGTGAAACTTCTTATCTAAAACATGTAGAGAAACTGACAACCAAATTTTAAAAAATTCAATAAAATAACCATTGTACAACATAAATCTCATTATTAATATAGGATATATTTAAACTACTCTGTTACTTAACTGTGTATAAAACAAGCATATTTTCTAAAATAATACAGTGGAGCCATGTGCTCAAGCAGATTTCATTAAAGACTTGTTATGTAGCAGAAATGAAGTTCATGAAACCTATCAGGCTCAAAGTCCTAACATTAGTGAAGAGTGCCAGCTCAGGAGTCAACCTCATTCTCTGACTGTTGTTTAAAATCAAGAGATTCATTGTCTATGTTTAACAGAGAACTTTGAGTCTGACAGAAATAGGCAGCCAGCAATATTCAATTAACATATACAGAAAATAATGAATACTGAATAAATACTAATCTTTATATCTTATATACTCTTAATTACAAGGACAAACAGTAACAACATGCTAATAATTTACTATAAAAACAAATTTTGAAGAACAAGTAAGGACTGGAAGATATTCACAAATAAAATATAAATTTCAATTAATTAAATGAAGATATTGTTTATCGTTTAACACAATTTCTGGAGCAAAAAACAAATCACTATGAGGAATTATTTCAAGAGACAGATCTTTATTGAAGAAACGACTTTTCTCAAAATGTTCAATCACAGATGTATTACCTAAAATGTACCACAACGGTAAGGAAGTACTACCATTCTTACGATACTTATCTATTTTATTTTTAATGCATTCACTCTTGCAGCATAAATTGCATTGCCAGCCACTAGGAATATACATGTTTCCAATTGTCCAATTTTTCAAAGACCAGAAATTTTTTTCAAAGAAACTTTTATGTTGTAAATCATTCAGACAACTGTTTGAAAGAAAATTAGTGATTTCATAATCACACATGGAGGCCATATACTGAAAAGTGCACCCTACTGGTTTGAAAGGCACTAGGTTGGAGTTTGTGCTATTGCTTTTCATTTGCCTCCAAAATTTAAACAATAAAGGTCTAAGCTCAAACATGAATGGCTCTGGAAAACCATCATAAAGTTTTAAAAATAACAAAATATCTTTTGATATTATAGAGGACACATGTGAAAACAGGAATATATCATCTGGACGGAAATCAGCAAGTCTCTTCCAACCAATTTTCCATAATTCACTTAACATAAAAACAGACCACTTGTCTTCTTTTTCTACAACAAAACTTTTGTTCAGTTGTATAGGCATTATTTTGCTTTGATACTCAGCTAAATAACCTTCTTTTACCAAATTCAATACAGAAGGATTATGATTCTTTTCTTCAATGGTTAAAAATAAATCCACACAAAAGAAAGCACTTTGAATATTTATGTTTAACAAATCATAGTGATCATCAACAGCAAAGAAAACAATTACACGACGAGGTTTCTTCCTGCGTCTTATTTCAACACCAGTATTTTTTCCTTCTAGAAGAAAACTGGACTTCCATACAGCAGCTGGAATGCCACAATCTAATCCAAACCAATTACAAATGCAAACACATTTTCCTTCAATTTTGGATTTGGTTAAGTCTGTGCCTTGTTTCAGGCACCAAACATTTGATGAAATTTCCAAATAAAATATTGTCATGTCTTTATCACTGAGAAGAGGGATATGAAAAAGAGGAATATTATAAATTGGTGCATAAAAAGGCTTCACTCTATTTAACTTAGAACTTGTATTCAAACGAGATAAATAACAACTATCGTAATAAATGAACCACAAAACAATTACTAAAAGGACAAGAACAAACAGAACTTTCTTCTTTAGTCTTGGAGCAAAAGGCAAACAGCTTGAACATTTTTCTTCTTTTTCCTAATAAAAAGGAAAAATTAGAATTAAATAATGAATAACCTAAGTTTTCTCATTCCTAAAAATAATTTTATATTTTAAAATAGTAAAATTTTAAAAAACCTGACAATGAAATATATTACCAATTAAACTTTCACATATTATACATACATTTGTTTTTCATTCTGCATTAATATATTTTACATTCACAAAATTAAACTTTACACATTTATAAATAGATGAATGTTATATGCATCAGTTCAGTCCTAGAAGAGCACACACCTTTGGCAGGAATTATTTTGATTGGCGATAATTGCGCCATCTTAGTAACCCTGCTTCGATACACTAGATATGGTAAACCAAACTATTTCTGGAATTTTCATATTTTGTCGGCGGGCATTTCGAATTTCACCATTTTGTTGTTGGGCATCGAGCTGGAAGTATGGATGCATGTGTGAATGAATACACCTTAGAATTTTTTTATTTTGTTGAATGCAAAAGGTAAGAAAGAATTGATTGAATGGTGTATGAAGGAAGGATTGATTGTTTCGAGTTATGAGTGTCCTAAATGTAATGATCAAATGGGATTACACGAACGAAAGAGTGTTGTTTTGGATGGATTTGAATGGAGATGTCGAAAAAGGTACAAATGTGCATGATGTTTGCATAAGTATAAGAAAGAATTCGTGGTTTTCTAATAGTAAGTTAAGTATGCATGATGTTTTGTGTGTAACTAAAATATGGCTTGGAAGATGTATGAATGATTATGTTTGACCATTCCCTTGCAGAATATATATTGCGGCACTCCCATGATCATTCGCTTAGCAATGAGACCTTCAAGGCTTTTTTAAAATCTGCTGTCATACTGTACACTCCACTCACAAAAGATCAGTAGTAAGAAAGTGAGTTTTTATATATTTTTTATTTTGAATATATTTGATAAATTTTGGTATTGTTTACATATATTTAACTACACATCCACTGTATCCCACTATATTCACTAGCAGCCATTGTCGGGTTTGCTTGGCACCATCTCATTCTGGCTTGGCGCTTTTTTGTTTGTTTGTTGCCAAGGGTGTGGGCTCTGGGCTCTCCTAGGATTACCCAATTCCTTAATACATTTACTAAGAGAAATCAATTTCTGAGATTTCACAAGTTTGTAAAAATTTAATTTGTATATAAATGTGGAAGGAGAGTTAGTGTTTATTATTTTTGCACTTAGAAGCTATGCTAGGACTTTTGATGACATAATTTTGAACCTTGGTCAAGTGATGAAGATAACATCAGAACTGTGTGTGTGTGGCTCACCACTTTCCTAAGTTCCATAATACACTAAGATGAGGACTTTGAGCCTTGACAGATTTAACATGCATCAGCCCCTTCCCATGGTGGATTTTCAATGGCATCAAGACCGAACTCATGACACGATAATGGCGGCCACAACTTCACAACCCTGAGCACTCTACTGTAGCAGCCACTTTGAATGTCGAAGCTTTGCTCTCATATTTTTATTTAGAGAAACTATGTGATATACAAACCATTCATTAACCATTTTTATGAATAAAAAACCTATTGGTTATAGGATCCATGAGGCTAAAATTGCAAATCCAGGTTTATGCCATTTGCTAATGTTATACATAGGTGGCATTTTTTTCAAACATCATCAGTCTGTTAACAATATCTGCTATGCTGTTTTTTTTTGTTTGCTTATTAACTATTAGGATTATGAAGACAAAGATCGCAACATGTAAAAAATATGCAGAATTCCAACTTGTACCAGTTATTATAAACAAATGATGTGAAACCTTTTACTTCTGTATTGTGTTTATAACAAATTTTTCATACCAAATACTGCCAATGTTCAAATAGGCAACTGTCAGAAAATGAGTCACCAATCCATGGCTCCCCCCCCCCCCCTATAGAAGTTAAGTACCAAAATCTCAACTTTTTCAACACATACAAAAATCTAAACTAATATATTTGAATATGTAATGTTTGCTGATAACTTTATACTAAAAATATTACTTCTTATCACATGACTAATTTGATACAGTTTCCTTTGATTTTAATTTTTCAGACACTTTCAATGGTATATACTGAAATCTCAGTAATACAGTAACTGCTTTTGTAGCAATTATTTACTTCATTTTTTAGATTAATTTTTTAATTAACAAAAAATAAGAATATTAAATTTTGTTAACAGCTTGGTGTAAATTTTTATTAAAGGTATTCAACAATCATTATCAATATTGTGTGACAATATATCCAATAACAATTTCTTTAGTTTAAGAGCAATAAACAAATTTAACTTCCTTTTTCCTACTTTTATGATTCTCAGATAATATAATTTAATATAAAATTGGAAATTTAGAATAGAATTGAGTTTCAAATGAAGAGAATGAGTTTTAATTGTACTCAAGAAGCTTGCACTCAGAGACAGTAATATAGAAAGAAATGAAATCACAATTGGCTTTGAGAATCAATGTAATTCTTCTAATTAAAATCTGGATCATACCTAATTAACTTTATTCATAACTATTCTTTCTTGCAAATTTCTTCATACAATGCTTATTCATTCCTCGTTTGCAATATTTCCAGATAAATTCAACAATGAAATTCTTCTTTTCAATCAAATGCTTGTCCTTTCCGCAAACTGAATATTCGGTAATAACCAAAATTAAACCTTTAGCATCATTGTATTTTGGGTATTTTCCCCTTGTGCTTGAAAAATCCATTTTAGAAATGGAATGTGAATTACAAAACACAGTTATGTTGTTTAGGAAAACCTTTTGGCAAATGTAGGGAAAAAAAGGAAAAGTGACAAATTCACAATCAATAAAGTCGAAAACTTAATCAAGTTTTCAACAAAAGCAATAAAATGTTCAACATAAGAGGAATAGTCATTTTTTTAAAAACACCAGCCAATTTTAAATAATGAGTAGCAATCAAGTATAGAGAACACATGTGTGATCAACATTCTAAGCAAATTCTTAAAATAACACTTAAACAACATTTCTAATTTTCTAAAACAACATGTGAAAAACAAATATTTTGATAAGAAAATTACTCAAAGTAAACTACTTTTTCCTAGACTTGATTTATAAAAACTCATACTGAGGTAAATTTAAAGACACGTATATCATGACAAACAAAAAAATATTGACTTTCTAATAGAGATGCTTCTATAAAAAATACAATGAAATTACTCAACTTTTAGATTATGTCTGTAAAAAATTATTACATACACAGAAGTTGACATCAAGACTACGACCAAATAATATCCATCAAGTACATGAATACTTACAAATTTTTGAGAATTATTTATAGTGCAAACTTTGAAGGCTTTATAGATAATAAAATGGGTACTTTCCCATTTCAGAGGTCTGTAAAAATGTAACAAAAAAAAAATCGTCAAATGCCAGTAATAATTTATTAATAGTGGTAAATCTACCCCCCCCCCCCCAGAGAAATAAACTTTTTCTTTCCATGTTGGAAACAAAAATTTCGTGCCTCCTCAATGAAATAATAACTTAAGAATTCAATCTGGCATTGAGACTATTGCCTTATTTTATGTTTGGTGTTTAATTTAGCAGAAACTGAAATCAACCTTTACCAATGGTTTCTCAAAACAGAAAAGTACCGTAAAATATATCTGCAAGCATCTCATCAACTTTTGAAAATGCAAGTACCCTTTTCTGATGTGAAATGTATTAAATGACATGAGCAACCCATAATTAAATTCTTATTTTTTCTTTAAATTGTTAATATTTTCTTTTTGCATTACTTCAGCATTATCAGTTATAAATAAAATGTTCAAAAGGGTATATCACATTTTTTTTAAAAATTCATCCCTCCCCATAATGAATTAGTTAATATTTTCTCCAGTAGAACTTTTAGTCAAATTTGAAATTTCAAAAAGGGCCACTTTGAATTGGACATTTTGCAGGATTGAAGTAAATGATTCCTTAATAAGTTATAATTTACTACCATCATTCATAAGCTTATATCATTGTTGCCTCATCAGATGCTGCTGTCAAAAAAAAGGACCTTATTTCAGGCATTCATTCATATACTCTTTCCGACAAGCAGGGCCGCGGCGTGGGGGTGGCAAAATTGTTCACCGCACAAGGGCGCCTGGGACAGGGGGCGCCAAAATTTATAGAACTTATAGTTTTTTAATTTAATGTTACTTACACACATAAAAGTTGTTGATAAAAAACTTCCAATTTTGCATGTTTTATATTTTTTTAGTAATAAAAAAGTAAGATATTATTTTTTTTAAATTTTATATATAAATTTAATTTAATTTTTGTTTCTGCGGATTGTTTTCGCTTGTGTAAAACAAAATTTGATTTCCGATACCTACAATAAAAACACGTTCCGTGTGGAGTTTGCGCTATTATACGGAACGTGTTCAAAATCTAAGAATTTGTAACATGTATCAACAGAAATTGGGAATGATTTGTATCGGCATAAATTTTTATTCATTATATGCTGAGAAGATGTTGTGGCTCAACGTCGTTGTTTTGTTTGCAATGATAATATATATACATTTTTAAAATTATGTAAATCGCTTGGTTTTTCTTCTCCAAGTCATATTTCGCTTCATGTATACTGTTATTAAATTGTTCTCAAAACTCGAAATAAAATCTTCATCGCAGCATTTTTCAAACTGTGGGGCTCCAGGAGGGCGTGATAACCCTACTTGGGGGCGCGAATGTGTTGTGAAAAATCGAAAACAAAAGATTTAAAATAATTATCAATTTGATAAAATAATTTACAATTTAAAACATTTACAAAGTAAAATACATTCTTATATAATAAAAGATAAAATACACATTCAAATTGATATAATACGCACTGCTTATAAATGTATCAATTATGCACAAAGTATTTGATAGTTAATTTATCAATATTCAATTAAAAACAAGTTCAGTAATTACTAGTGACTCTCTTGGGCTTGTCATATACAAAATTTATTTACAAAACTTAATATTTATCTAATTAGTGCGTTTATAATTGAAGTCGTATTGCATCGTAGTTTTACCATCAAAGTACATTATAATTGCATTCAGAACATTGTTATTGTAAGAAGTGGAGGGCGATGAAAATTATGACTAAAAATTAGGTCGCAAATATTGAAAGTTTGAGAAGCACTGCTTTATCGCTATCTACAGCACTCTTTTTGGTATCATGAATTCCTTCAGACTCTAAGTAGGATATCTATACACAAGGGCAGCCGAATTTGCGATTTCTTCCAAATTTAAGATATAAATGTAAAAAGTTGCAACATAACTGTAATCGTTGCAATTCAGTTGAAAGTAATTTCGAATTTGTAGGGATTTCACCTAAATTCTTTTCGTTGTTTGTTGTTCTTGTTATTTTCAATGTTTTCATTTTTTTTATAGACTGTTATTTGAAAATAAACTTCAAGTTCCATGAAAAATCTTACCATACATATTATTACATCTTAAAAAACCTACACAAGAAGCAATTCCTTCCTAGTTACATTCTATTTTTAATAACAATATGATTCATAATAAGCTAGTTTCCTGTTTCAACATTTCACAATCTTCTCGTATGATGTAATTTTGTCTCCCTGTTCTGCTCTTTTGCAGATATATTTTTTTAAAAAAATAATTATAATAATATTGTATTAAATTTTCTTGTTCATGCATATTTTTGTATCATTTCCTCTCTATCCCGGTGGACCATTTTGTAGCTCTAAGCCCTCTGTTGGATGTGAGTTCAATCCTCCCGAATAAATTAATAGCTAGGGATTCTTCAACACATTTTATAGCGTAGCATAACGTTTCTGCTTCCTTTTAACGTCAGTAAATACTCGAGAACATACAAATCCTATAGATAAATTATAAAACTAAAATTAAGATTTAAAAAAAAAGGAAGAAACCAAGTGGCGTGCATTTAAGCGCAAACAATGCCAAGAAAGAGAAGACAGTGAGTAAAAACTGTAGCTTTGTATATATTTAAAATATTACCATATTTTTACTTGATAGAATTCAACCAAGATGAGCCCTCATTTTTTTTTGCACCAGGGCCTTTAAATACCTAGCTACGCCACTGCCTTCAGGAAATCACTTTTTTTCAAAGAGAGAGTTGACACAATTTTAAATCAATGATTTCTTCAATTTTACTTCATTCCTTTAAAACTGCAAACGGTAATTATGAATTTACTTTTGGTTTTTTTCCCCCTTGAGACTTAAAAAATGTACAAACATTTTTATCATATTAAAATAAAATCAAAATATACATTTATTATTTGCTTTCCTTTACAAGGAGACAGCAAAAATAATGTCCAGATTAATGAAATATAATTAAAAATATTTTTTATTTTGTAAATTTTCCGTGTTACATCAGCTAATTTTAAGATTTTCGTCTATATTTATATATATATATTTCAATGGACTTTTATAGTACTTTTATGTTGATTCATATGCATCAGTACTTGCTTTCTTTGTTTGAATACATCTTCCAAAAACACACTTTTCTATAGAAGAACAGTTTTATAAAGTTTAACTATTAGTGTAAACATGAAATTCCAAAAAGTAGTACTTTAGGTAGAACTGGTATTGAAGTTTTTTTCACGAACTTTAAAGTTTAATTCATAGCATTGATATTTTGACACTGATCGCATTTGCATTGAGCTATGGAAATAAAAATAAATAAATAATATCTATAATATTTCTTCATTTTAGAAGGAATGGAAAATATTAATGCCTGTGTATAAAACTTGATTTAGATAATATAAAAAATATTATTTGGAGCATGACAGTCTTGATGCGACTGTTGCTGGGATGGGGGACCTTTTCCATGGAAGCTCATATCAAGTAGGTATCTGATACTTTCGATATCTTGTTTCACTAACAACTGTTTCTTTCTTGAAAGTATACCGATTTCCGGTCAAGAATTCACTTTACTTTATAAATTCTCTGAATTTTTCTTTATAAAAAAGTAATAAAAATAAATGCAGTAAAATATTCTTCATTCAAATGATACTACAGAAAAACTAGCTTTCAGGAACAGACAGATTTGCTTTCATAATAAATAAGGAAACAAAAGTTGATTGTAAATTAATGTTTACAACATGTGTAAATGATAGAAAGGCTGGTTAATATGAAATTATTTGGCTTAATTTTGTAGAATTATTCTTTGTTGAAAATTTCATTTACCTTTTTGTACAACGTTTGTTATGTGATTTATATTTGCACAATTCATCATATTCTGAATATAACACTGTGTATGTCTTGTATCTACAAAGATTTAAAAATTCAAATTTATCGTAACCAGATTATTCACTGAACATTTGGTTACTGAAATACACACATTTGTGTTAAAATTATTCTTACTTTTTGAGAAATATATTACTCTGGAATACCCTACTCATATCGTAAAGCATTTGAAATTTACTTCAGATCACAAAAAGAAGAAGAAAAAAAAGGTTTTTTTTTCATTTTTGAGAATTTTTTATTTTATGTACACAATATTTTACTTTTTCATAGCTGTAAAGTATCATTGGAAAAAAATCAACTGATATACAACAGTTCTTCGAACATTGTACAATCTTAATATCTTAAACATAAGCCAATATAAAACAAAAAGTGAAAAAACTATAAAAAATTGTTAATGTACTTTATGTACGCTATGGAACAGTACGTAATGTGCATTAACTTTTACGAAAAAAAATTCATGTCAAGCATTATATCTGCACAATATTATTTTTTTAAAAAAAAAAGAGTTGAATAACAGTTCTTAAAAAACGATACTATCTTTTGTAAGGTATGTATACGATGTAACTTTTCAAACATACAAAGATCAAAAAATATTCTTACATAAGTATTATTGCATAAATTTTCATTAAATTTGTAATTTTTTTTATGCATAAACCTACAAACATTGCCAAACAATTCAACCAAATGACAAATAAATTGTAAAATTAAAATTTTAGATATTCCTCTAACAATCAAACGGAAGGGAATTTTAATGAATTGCAATCAGAATTTTTTTTTTTTAAATATTCACAGTAAAATTATGTTGTTTGGTAATTATTAAAAATTTCTATGAAAACATTAATTTACAGGCAGAAAATTTGCAAGTTTATAGAAGAGAGTAGATGAGTACCTGTAACACAATATATATTTTGTACAGTTTAAATTATATGAGTATTTGTATTGAGTTATGAAATAAAAAACAGTACACGTCAGCACCATAGCTTAGAACAGAGGATCTCAAACTTGTCATCTGGGCCCTTGCATACTTAATATTGAATTTTTGTAAATTCATGAACTTCAAATGTGTTTTGGACAGTTGGTATACTGTGGTAGCTTGCTGCTGTTTTAAAAACACATTTACTTTTCCATCTGTAGTGAAGTGTTGTATGAAAAACTAAAAAATACATGTTAATTTTAAACATTTATTTGATAAAAGTTACAATTTAGTACCTGTTACACAGAATAAGAGAGTAAAAACAAATGCTTTTATGTTGCTTTAGTTACAAATTTTTAATACTTAGCATAAATTTAGTTAGGTTTTATCTTAAACCTCCTCGGTAGACGTCAAGTCTATTTTTTTTCATAAAAAGAAACAAATTAAGAAAAACTTTTATCTTTCAAATTAACAAAATAATGCAAAAAGCAACTTTTTATTTATCTCTAAAAAACCCAGATAAATCTTACCCTTAATTGGGCAGAATTTGATTTATCTATTTCTGATATACAATTTCAATTTCCAAATAAAAAAAAAATTACGAATAATTATAGCTTTTTCATTAAATGTTTATAAGTATTATGTACTTGAGATTTTCAGTATTTCAATTGCTTATAACAAATACTTTTTAGTAACTTGTATTAATATTGGTTTAATTTACTTGAATATTTTGAATCAGCAGAAAGAAGAAAAAATTTCACACTAAATTCTGAAAAATAAATTTTCTGAAAAAAAAAAATATTGTTTCTAAATTTTCACTTAAATTAGCATCTTTACCTTAATCTTTATTTAGTAGCAAATGACATAAATGGGCTTTCGGCTTTCAAATAATAAATTGAGAGAAAATCATATGATGCATTTTGTAAATGAAATGAAAATTTTTTTTATTTAGTGCAATAAATATTTTTTTAGAAACATGTTCTCAAAAAAATTAACAGATACTAAAAATGTTAATGAAAAGGACATTGATGGATTAAATTTAAAAAATTGGAGTGACAATGAAGTTTTAAAACATTGTAAAGAATTAGAACAAAAATTTTCGGATACTAAAAATGTTAATGAGAAGGACATTATGGATTAAATTTTTTCGAAGAAATAAAATCTTTGCGATGTTGTACCAAAGAGGATATGTCACCTATTGATGTTTTAAATTATATTTAGGAAAACAGTCTTATCGATACATTTCCAAATATTGCAATAGCTTTACGGATTTCTTAAACCCTGCCAGTTTCGGTGGCTACTGGAGAACGAAGTTTTTCAAAACTTAAAATTATAAAAAAAACTACATGTGATCTACTATGGCGCAGGAGAGATTATCGGACGTGTCAATTATATCCACAGAGAGTGAAATTTTGGATAAATTAAATATAAAGGAATTGATACGAGCATTTGTAGCTGCTAAATCTAGGAGAATCAATATATCTGAATATATTTTCTAATTTTTATATTTTACTTTAAAAATTTTATATCTTTTTGCTTTGTTTTGTTTTTAAAATTTATGAAGTAATAATAAAAAAAAGTTATAAGACAAACATGTTCTAATATTATAATTTTAAAGCTTTTCAGTTCGAAAGTCAAATTTCGAATACTATAAAAGAGTATTTCATATTTTATTTGTAGCACTTTATAAGAGTGCAACAAAACCCCATAAAGGGGCGCCGAATTTCAACTTGAACAAGGGCGCCTAATACCCACGTGGCGGCCCTGCCGACAAGAAGCTACTTCACTAAGTGCAAATGTCCTTCACATCCTTATAGCTAGGCAATATCAGATTTACGAAATTATTTTCCAAAAAGATGATCAGCTGCAGTCAAAGATACAATTATATTTTATAAGAAAAGGTATAAACAATATTTCAGCCTTTATTATATTTGACTTAGCATTGTACTAGGAAAAAAACCCAATCCAATTTTGAACAACTACTACCTGATTTCTTATTTGTGTGCTTTGAAGTTGTCATACAGCAAGCAATATATCAGCCATCACGAGAAATGTACATATCTCAGTATGGCCCATCTCACAAAAAAAAGCATATTTTTGTTCTTAATTCTTGGCATATTTCTTTTTTTTTTTCACTGGCAGTAAATTGCAAATTTCAGTTTTATTTCAATTTTACTTTTGATATAAGAACTTTTAATTGTTCCTTGTTAAAAAAAAATTTTAAACTCTTAAATTTTCTCATTTTTTTCTAAAAATCCTGATACTTAAGATTTTTCTGATTTGTTTTCCACACAAATACTAAATACATTTTTACTTCATTTAAAATCAATGTAAATAAACTCCTTTGTCCAGAACAAATCATTCTTATAAATTTTTATGTCAAGTTCTTAGTGCTAGGCTGCCATCTTAGATTGAAAACTACAGGTTGCCAAGATCTTATTTGGCGCATAGCATACTGATAACAATTTAGTTTCGAAAGAGCAGTATGTCTATAGTTTAAAGTACAATTTTGTTCAAGAGGAGGCCTAGTATTCTTGGTTGAGCCACTGTAGTTAATCACGAGAAATACAACAAGCATGCATGTATAATTTTCATATTTATGTGACTAGTTATAATTAAAACTTACATGGTTAATAAATAAAATTGCCATATTTTACAAAGTATCAAATGAAGTATAATTTTTTCCTCCTTTTCATTTAACTTGGTAATAAAATTTAGGATCAATGGTAATAACCATAAGCAGGTTCTATAAAGCACTATAAACCATTTCAGCATTTTAAAACTGAAAACATTCATTATTACAATTAATGAAAGTAGAAACAAATATTTAAGTTACTTATTATTTCTTTAAAAACTTACAATACACTAAATGTCTACCTTCATAAAAAATTGTAATTTCTCAGCAAAATTTTTAGTGTATGTCTCATAAATAAATAATATGATAGTGTTACAATTTTAAGTTATACTGAGAGAAAAACTCATCTACAGAAACATCTACTGTTAACAATAAATTATTTTACTATTAATACATATATAACACCATATCTGTTAATGAAAATTTTTTGTATAGCTAACAAATATATAAAATTCTTTATTAAAAACTGCTATTCTAATGACATTACTAATAAATAAGATACATTAGGCAAGTGCTTGATTTTAAAATTTATACTTAAACAAAAAATGATATATATACTTGAATATTTCAAACTTTGTTAAAATTATTTAACACAAGAATAGTTAAACTTCAACATCATATGCCCAAACAAACTTCACTTATCTACAGCTGATTTTCAGGATGTGAAATGCTATTAGAATTAAATAAAATTTTAAGCAAACACATTTTTTTGCTGATTATTGACATTTTAACTACCGAAATGCGCATTAAAAAAAAAAAAAAAAAAAACAGAATTCTGAGGTTTTTGACCTTAACCAAATTGTACAACTATTCTAGGAATAGATGAAACAAGACGGACAACTATCCATGGATAGAGAGAATTTCTTTTAAAATTCAAACAAAAAGTAGGAATTTTTCAAAATGCTGAAATAAAAAGTTTCAACTCAACTGTAGTACTCCGTAAAATACAAGAAATTAAAAAAGCCCCCTTCCCCCCAAAAATATAAAGCGCTTCAGAATAAACTGTAGCGTAATATATATCAGATTTAAATATTTCATATATAACACTATCTTGTTTCATACATATGATCCAATTTTTATTTATCTAGAATCAAATAATTCAGCAGACCATTTGAACTTACCATGTAAAATATATTTCTACTATGTTCGAATATACATAAAAATATTAGCTAGATTTCACAGCTTGCATTTGAGATTCCAAATGAAAAAGTTTATTCATCACTTTAAAGATAAATTTAATTTTCTTATAAAGTTCATAGTTTTGAAGATTTCACCTTTCAGAATTCCACAGATACATTTAATTTAAACTGAAAAACACAACAAAGGCGCCAAATTTATGTGATCTTTCTTAACTTGAACTGCTCTCTCGGATCCTTTCAGTTTCTAAATTCATAAAATATTTGGTGAAATTGTCGAATCGGCCACTGGTCCGCCAAATTTTGAAAAATCGCCAATTTAGCGTATTTTTGAGTGGCAACCCTACCACAACACGCAACGCCGGAGCGCTAAATTCAAGATGGCGGAAGAGAAATCATTAAAAAATAGCATTTTAAAGTTTTGAAACTGAAAATTATTGCAAAAATTATGTGATTTAAAAATGGAAATAATTTTCATTACCTTAAAAAAAAGGTGTTTTTTGCCGACATTTACGATGATGATGTGCCCGGCTGAACATCGTCATCGTCCGGAATAATTTGCTGCTCCTGCTCCGGCGTTCTGTCCTGTAGCAAAGGGGGGGGGAACACTAGCGACGTCCCCGTCCTTTCTCTCAATTCCATACGCTCTCCACATTTCGGACATACATACGATGATCCAATCAAACCTTCTTTCATGCACCATTCTAAAACTACTTTCTTACCAAATACAGGTAAGAGAGCAAAAAACCTTTCCGAATACTCATCATACTTTGCTATACATTCATTCACATTCACTCTAATAGCATCGCTGGACATCGTGAAAATCTGTAAAAATTAATGCGGAGAAAAATAATTAAAATTACCTGAATAAACGATTCCACACCGAAGGAACGAAGGCCAAAAATCAGCGGTAGCAACGAAACGTCCGGAGCAAGTGAGAAAGCGCCGGTTGGAAAAACAAAAAGGCCGCTAAAAAAAAAATGTACTGCGCATGGTCAATAATTAAAAACGGTAATTTTAAAACTAATAAGAATTTACTGCCCATGCGCGAAATGATCCGTTTAAAGTTAGTTACTTTTCCGAGAAAAATGTTCAAAAACAGAAATTTGCTACGCATGCGCGAAATTGCGGCGAAAACTGTTAAAATTAAAGAAATTTACTGCACATGCGCGAAATTCTGTTAATCCGACTTCTCCCTCAAAAGATACCAAAATCAGAAGGGTTACCACATTTGGCGCAATTATCGATTTGGCGAGAAAACCCTTGGCGGGATAAGTGGCCGATTCGACAATCCAACCAAATATTTAACTCTTTTCGGCCCTCTTCTCCAGTCAAACATATAATAATTACTTATTAACTGTACATGCAGCCGTGTGATGGAAATACGTTCTTTTAATTAATTTACTCCTTTTAATTTCTTTTAGAAAATATTTACAATTAGCTTTTGTCAATGATGCACTGATAATATCCCAGTAGCAATTTTAAAGCCCACTTAGCCCATTATAACCGAAAATAAAAATAGCCCTAGAGGTTTTGCACAGTGATTGTAAATTGTACACATTTCATAACAGCTTAGGGTTAGAGGATATAAAACCAACATCTCCCTTTAAGGACAAAATACATCCTCGGAAGCTGAATGGTCGTAATAATGAGCTCGTGGTCAGCGCTGTCGAGTCGAGGGCTCGAATCCTGGTGGCACTAAAAAAAAATCACCGAGTGGACAACATATTGTACGTTAAATTTATCGAAGCTGAAATCTATCTCACGTTGGAGTGGAGTGGAAGTTTGAAGAGAGGGTTACCAGCCTAAGTGCAATTATCGTCACTTGACAATGGTTCAAAATTACGAGGACCGTTTTATCAATAGGTCTCATGAAGCTCCAGAGCAGTGATTCCCAAAGTGGTCTATATAGACCCTCGGGGGTCTATGACAGCATGCAGGGGGTCCACGTCAGCGAAAAATAATTTTGGGGTCTATGAGCTGTAAATGGGGGTCTATGATAGTGACTCTCATTAAACCAGCTCATGACTTTAATTTTAAAAGAAAATTTAGTCAAGTGGAAACCATATTTACCTGTTTAACAGATTTAGTAACTAAATTTAATGAAAATAATTTGCAATTACAAGGACCATAATTTCAGAGGGATGTCTTTAGAAACAGGGGCTTTTTCACCTTTCAAAATACGCCAAAATCGCCAAGCAGCGCGAATATCATTCTAATGTGTCTGCCGTCTGTTAGATCTTACTTCTGGCTACTTCACAGAGTTAGCGCAACACGAAGTAATTTAAAACTAGAAATAAGTGGTGGAGTTCGGTTCTTCCGCAAGATAATATAGTCCGAAATATAATTACATTTTTTAAAGAGAATACATAAAAAGAAATGAGTTTTTAATGTCAGTTTTGAGCTTACGTCATAAAAACACAGTTCCTTATTTTTTTAATTCCTTTTAAAAGTAAAAATTCCAATTTTCTTTTGGGACACTTGATATTTTTTGAAATTTAGCAATTTTTGTTACTTTAATGTAAAATTAAAAATTATAGATATTTAAGAAAATAGTATTGAAAAAGTTTAATTTTTTAAAGTTTTTTTTCTCTTATTTTCTTTATTTATTACATGCTGTATATTTTATATAGTCTTTATTTGTATTATTTTTTTATATAATATTCTTACAATAAAACTATTTTTGATAGCTTCATATAATAACTTTTAAGGTAAAAATCAATATTTGATTTATACAAATCTGCAAATAAAATACTAAAAAAATAATAAGATTTTTTACTAAAAATTTTATTTTAGTGAAAAAAATTTATACTTTTCTTCATTTTTTTAAATTTTGGAACTTTTTCTGTGAAAGATTAATACAATTTTTTACCTTCTTTTAGTTCGTTTTCCTTCAATAGCTCACTTGAATTGAATTACGCATGGATTGTCAATTGTTATAAGCAGGTTTTGGTTATTTTGAAGATATGTCTTATAAAAAAAAAGAAAGAATATTTTTATCACTCAATTTTTCCTAGTCCCCCCCCCTTAATATCAAAATATGTCAAATTTTTAGTGGATACACTTGATCATCTTATTTACTATTGCAGTTCTAAAATTAACTACTTTCTTGAATAATTTTATTTAAATTTTTCAGACTTGTTTCAAATTTAAAATATGTTAATCAATATTTAATTATTGGAAATGTTAACTCTGTAAATTGTTTTGATGGGAAGACGATGACGAAAGATGGTATATCATTCTTCTAATGTCACACAACACCACATTCACTATAGGGAGAAAAGAATCAAATTCAAATGTTTTATCCTTTGCATTCCGTTTTTCAAAATTCATTTATACAAGTACAAACGCAGTTTTAATGCTATTCTTAAAAATGCAACTATCTGTCCGATTGAAATTTGGGGAATATTTCTAAAAATTTCTATAGCTTTCTTTCTTTTTTTTAAAAAAAAAAAAAACTACCGCCAGAAATACGCATTAGTGTGCTATATATTTTCTAAAATTTATTTTTAATATTAATACAATCGAACTTTTTTAATTATTTAAATATATTTTAAATAGTTTATTTCATTCTTTTGTCAATGAATTATGTATAATTTGAGAATAATTCAATTTTTTTAAATGTATTGCCTGTTGCGAAAGATGCATTAAAATTTGCAATAATTTTAGGCAATTGTCATATTAATTAAAAATGTCAAATTTATTTCATTCTTAAATTTTTTTTATGTAGGAATAATTAGAGCTTCACAAAGAGAAAAAATTCGCTATCAGTGAGTGAGTGAATATTAACGTCACTCTGTTCAGCTACACGAGGTCTTTTGGTGACGGACCTCGTCATTTTAAACCACGGTCAAGTGACGAGGACGGCACCTGAGCTGGCACACCCCTCTCCTAACTACCACACCAACGTGAGGACGTTTGAATTCTCGACAGATTTAACGTGCATTGCTCCCCTACACCGCGGGTCTTTAGTGGTACTAGGCTCGAACTCTTGGCTACCGCGGCCAAACTCGCTATCAAAGACTGCTGGGAAAAAAGCTGGAAAATTTTTACTATCACTTTGCAACACTAATTAACAAGAAAATGGAAAACAAATGTTCTTGAAAAAAAATATAAACAAAATATGTTTATTAAGATGGACATCTTAATTTTATGATTTCGGACAAAGCTTTTATTTCAGACTAGATAGTAAAGAATATTTTAATTGAATTTCAATAAAACTCATCAATAGTTTGTTTTTCTATACAGATCAAACATAAATCCATCCTTTATGTTAAATAGATTTACAGTATATTTATAATAATTTTTTGTGAATTTAAATCCAACATAATGGGATTCTCCATTGACTTCAGATACAAGAGACTGAATTCATTACACTTGATTCTCAGGCTTAGACTGAAATATAAAATGTTTTTATTTTTTTGAAGTATTTTCTTTTTTTAATTCCATATAAATATTCAGAAAGAATTATAAATACTAAACTCATTTCATCAGAATTTTTTTTTTAGTTTTCACGCAAAAGGAGTCAAATAAATTTCTTTTGTAATTTTAGTATTGGAAATGTGCCACCCTTATCGCTGGCTGATATATACTTTACAACTTTCTATTTTTGACGTTTTTCTTATAATTGGCACTTCGATATTACTCCTTACTGTCGGGGCTGTTCCATGTCCCCCCCCCCTTCCTTGCATTTTTCATGAGAATTTCATTTTCTTATGCAACACTATAAGTACTACATTATCTAAGATGAGAATTTGACTTTTGTGGATGCTAAGTAAAATGGAAAACCGAGGGGGGGGGGTAAACATTTAACTGACTCTTCCCATTTGAGAGGGCAGAAGGACAACCAAGATTTATGGTCGCTGCCTGCAATCTTTTACGGTGTTTCCAGGAAGTGATTCCTGCATAGGGTAGTATTGTCCATCATATTGTTGAAACACTGGAAACTTGCCGGCTATACTAGTTATACAAAAAGACCCCTCCTCTTTCTAACTCAGGAGATAACAATGCACCAGCTCAATGAGCTGTGCTTTTTCTCTTTCTCTGTTTCTGAAAGGAAACAGAAAACGTAGATCCGTCAGCGACACATGAGAAGGAGGGTAGGAACAACAGTTTTATCTGGATGTTTGTCGCTTTTCTCTCATGGGGGGGTAAGGGGGGTTCAAGGCCGAAGTTCGTTCCCCGGAGGAAAGTATTCGACTGTAAAATGATTCCCTTTATGAGGGCTGCCTATTTTTCCTTTCAGAAGCCTTAGATGAGAAATAAATCGATTTTAATGCTATCGTTCTATGTGTCCCTGTAAGATTTAACGATATTTCAATAACTAAACCTACTTCCAAAATTGAAATTAACATATTTCGAATATCGATGTAAAATTTGAAATAGAATTGGCGTATATACAACGGAAGATATTAAAATAAATGTGTTCCTCAATCCACAGTTTTCTAAAAGAAGATAATAAACATTATATCCATGTCAGAAACTTGGAATATAATTTAAAATTTATTTTATTATTGTTAAAGACAAGATATATTATATCAACAGAAATTTTACAAAGTGAAAATGTTCAAAAAATAATGTTTACCAAATCACTTTTCTCCTTTCAAACAAAAATGGATGTTTTAATCAACGTCGGATTAAGATTTGTTCCTTGGCCATAGACAATTTTTAAAAACTGTTAGCATTAGATTTAGGTTTGTTGGTAAATCATAGCGTTTAAAAAAATGATGAATAGCATTTTGTTAGTTTCAGAACTTAAAACGTGAATAAGTAATAAACAATATCAAAACACATATCACATTCGATTCTGTCATATAATATCAAGGTACTAAAATAGCGTTAAGTTTTATGGATACGGTACAAAAATTAATAAAACTAATAAAAGAGACTATAATTAACTCTGAAACAATCATGTATTTCTCTTAATTTGTAAGAAATTAAAATTTGCTGAAATTTATTACAGTTAAAATTAAATAGTATATTTTTCACCTATTCAGAAAAAGTTTATGACAGTTGAATTCCTCTTTCTTTGTTTTTGTTTTATGTAATAATTTATACTTGCTGAATTTCACATGATGAACCTTTGATCAAATCAAGATTTGAGCCTCGACGCACCTAATAATCATTATATGATATCGACTAAAATAAAATCTATATAAAATATTTTAATATTAAATAGAAAATCTGCTAATTAAGTAGAATTATTCCTCATAATACAGATTTTTATATCTACGATTATATAACAGAAACTTATCATGAAATGCAGTTTTTTTAATCTAAAAGAAAGTTGAAAAATGAAAATGACTAATTTTCATTAGATAATTAAGTATTACAAATAGGAATTGATTTCTATTGAATAAATGGCTTGATATGAAAATACGAAATTATATTAGATTTTAATTGCATGACTTTTTACAAAAAAATTTATTTCGTATTTTTTTTTCCCACTAAAAAATTAGAAATATGCAATGCTTTTTATTTTAATTTTTATGTTTGCACTAGAATTGATATTTGGGTTATGGAAGTCTATTGATGTGATCACAAACAGCGGGCTTCCAATCGTGCCAGTTTTGATTTCATCGAAGATAGTTCATATCAAATATGTGAAGTATACTCGTATATATATACGAGCTCTGGTATCATCCTTGTTACTAAACTACAGGTCAGAATTACGAGATCTATCACTTATATAAATAAAAATTCATATTTGAAAGTGATTTTGAGCCAGTCACACTATTTTTTTTATAGTTTTTTGAGGTAATATCTTTAGAAAATAGATAATGCATGCAAAAACGATAATTCAAGGAATAAAATTTTGAAAATCGCATCTATTGAATAATTTCTATGGTAAACTAAGGCTTCTATTTGTACATTTCTGTTTTATAAATTAATACAGAGCGTATTAAACAGAAGTTATCAATATAATCGTAGCCCAGTGGCCGAATGGCAGTGCATCACGTTTCAGCGACACAGGTCCGGGGCTCAAACCCTGGGCTGACAAGGTCAACCCGACTTTCATCCCTTCAGTGGGTCGATAAATGAGTACCAAGCTTGCACGGGAATTTAACACTGGGGGTTTTGCGTCAGACTAACCACCTGAACGGAACATCTACTCATGCTCCTCAGTGCCCAAGAACAGAAAAACTAATACGGGCACCATAGGCCTTGGCTCTCATGGGCTATTGCGCCTTTGATTTGAGTTATCAATACAAGACTTTATTATGCAAACAAATTCAGGTGTTTTATATTATGCAATCAATCATATTGAAAAATTTTTAATGAACAAAATTCTGAGATCATAAAGAACATGAATATCTTTATAAAATTTACTTAATGTATCTTGAAAATAATAAATCCTCTTTCATTTTTTGTCATTCAATTTATTAATAATCATAACATTCGTCGCGGTCTATTGATGTGAGCTCTAAATTATTTCGCAGCATCTTTTGCAATACAACGCGAAATTCTAATTCAATAAATTAATTCCACTTATTTAATACCTAAATCCTACAAAGAGGTATTTCTTAATTAGTTAAACAATTTCAAAAGGTACTTAAAAGTTTTAACGTGACTCTGTGCTCTTTTTCTAGCTCTCTTTCTCTTTAAGCCCATTACCTGTATTTTTTCACTCCTGAAGATGAGTTTGAAACGAACTAGGTTAAAAAATTTGTGATATTTAAATACATTTTTCGTGAAAGAGTGAAAGTAATAACTAGAGGGAAAACGAACAAATGAGAAAGAGAACGTCGCTACCAGCACCTATATCACATTACATAGTAAATATGTTTCTTTCAAATATTATGTTGTTGAAAAAATCCTTCTTTTATCATTGCATATCGTTTATTTTTTAAAAATTTTACTGACAAAAGAAACATATTTATTTCACTATTCTGGATATTATTACTCTTCAGTCCTTAAATAGTCGTCCCGTTTTGTGTGAAACTAAACTTTCCTCAATTTAAAGGTGTCATTTTTATATAAAACATTAAGTAATTATATCGTTAAAGAATGGAAGTATCTAAAATTTTCCTTGTATGAAACTATTTAGTTTAAATAAATGCAAGGTTGAATTATATATAATTAATACTTATTTAATATGGCACGTTACGAGGGAGCGATGTCTCACTCTCTCTACATATATTGTGTATACATCTTGGAGGTGAAATTTGTATTTTGCTTACATCGTTTTAGAATTTAATACTAATAAATTTATTAAGTTAATTTAAGGATTGGTTTAATTAAGTAAACATTCTTATACTGAAAACATTCCATTTATTATTTGATTTATAATCGTTATATTAAAAACAATACAAATTTCTAACCATTTGTTAAGTGGAATAATTATGTAAAATAAAATTATTGGTAAGTTTAATAAAATTCATATGAAATTTAAAAAATTTTGATACAATTTGGTATGTTCAAATCAGTCAATTTATTTTCCATCGAAAGAAATCTTTTTTTAAATAAAGTTTAGTTTTTTTTTAATTCTTTAAAATCTGTCGTTTCCATTTTCTACTTTCTTTTATCAGTTCGTGACAGATTTCCACAGTACAGACCTACTTATAAAAATTTATAATCTAAAAGAAAATTCTAAGTAGTATTTAGTTTTCGCGTCTATTTTTACTTCGTATTAGGTATTTCTACAATTTTTTATCTTTTTTAATGGATCGCAATCTAGAAGATTAATCATGGGTTCGAATCCTGGTTTTACCAAGAATCCACTTTGTGAAATTCTGCAAGCGCGACTTAATATAAGAAACGGGATCTCAAATTTTTCGAATGATGTATGGTAGTGAATAGAATTCAAATTATACGTTCTAGCTGAGGTGTGACTGCATATAAATTTGAAGTCTGCAGCCAAAAAAACCCATGTTATTAAATTTCAATGTTAAATTAATTTTAAAATGACTGTAATTTTCATTTTTGTTGTTTTTTAATTAATAAAACAGAGACTGCTATTATTTAAATTTTCATTTCAAAAGTCATTGAATATGTATTTATAGCTTATCAATAAAACATGCATATTTTTTACCTTTAGTGCACAACGCTCTAATTAAATTCGATTACTAAAAAACCTGAACACATTAGTTATTTTAGGTGTTTTTAACATCAGAGCATATTTCAAATTTAAAAATGAATCATACCATATAAAAATAATGTAGACATTATTCCTTATTTTTTTTTTCAATTCCTAATATTAGCTCACTCTTTCTATATATTATCTTGTTCAAATTTTCAATCCTTAAAAAAGTACTTTCCATTCATCCTATCAAGTTCAAATAAATTTTTTTAAACTTGTAGAGGATGAAACTTGATGTTAACACAGTTTTTTAAAAATATTAATTCATTATCTACCAGTTAATTAGTTAAACCAAAATAATTACCGGTTTTAGACAGTCAATGTAGGAATTGACTTAAAAAGATTTTTGTATTACTTGTTAATGCTTTAATTTTAAAACAGCATTCATTTTTTGAAAAAAATATGTACGTGATCAGATAAGTAGTTTTTATAAGTTTATTTATCGGCTAAATTTTTTAAAATTAGATGTGTTAATCAACACTTGAATTTTTTCAGATTAACGTTTTCAAGAGTTGACTTTCTTTTAACCCTAAAAAATTTTCTTATTTTTTCATAAGAATGGGAATATTAATTATTTGAATGGGTGCATTTGAATTTTTTTTCCCGCTGATAGTAAAATTTAAAATGTTGTGACTTTTTCTAAGTAAGTTATATATATGAAAGGAATACAAACTTCATAAACTTTTTCGAATTAGTGTGACAATTGTAGGATTTCGTTTCAGTTGTAATAAATATAGAGAAAAATATATATTCAATCGTCAGGTTCAGGAACTTATTTTATAACAAGTGAAACGAATTCAACGGGTGAGTAATTGCTAGTATTTTTATATGATTAATCACTGAACGAAAATCATTATTTTTCTTATTAAAATTTAATTATAACTGCGGAACTTTTATAATGAAATTATTAGTTAAAAAAATGAAATCTAAACTTATGATCCTCAGTTTAAGACAAGAATCATAGCAAAAATAAAGGAAAAAGAAATTCGTAGTATAACTTGAAGGGTAGCTTTTAGGTATTTGAACCACTCCCCTATTCGTGACAAAAGAGGGGTCTATAGGAACGTATTGTGACTCCTATCGAACGTGAAAGACTAGGAGAATCGTTATCCTTAGTTCTGAACAAAAAGAAAAGGGGAAGGAGCCTCGAGCATCACTGCGGGTGGGGAACAAATATAACCCATCTCTAAACCTTATCTTCAAAAAACTAATATTGTTTTGAAATCAATCAAAGTATTAAAAAGCTAGGAATATTAAATGTTTACATTATTTTTTACAAAGTATGATACAGTTTAATATTTATTTATATTTTGATATGAAATAATGCTGAAATAAATAGATTTGCTGAAATGAAATATTAATTATAATTGAATACTTCCCTCTGTTCTCTAAGTACCATGAAAAATTATTTAATATTTCTTAAATTTAATAGGTTAAAAGGTAACCATTAGCAATAAAAAGGTTTTATTAAATATACGATTAAAAAAGAGAGAGAGACCGCCTTTCCCCCTTCAAATTATTATAATTTCGCAACATGTGTTTACTTAAATTTATAAACGACCAGATATAAAGTTAAATTAACTGGTACAATAGTTCAGAATTGCGAGCGGCTTGAGATCAATCGACTTCCAAATTAAAATTTATTTTTGCGTGATTATGACACATTCCCTTGACTCTCTTTTACGGTAATATTATCTTTAGTTAATTGGTTATTCA